>JAWNLW010000591.1:7782500-7867500 GCA_035042075.1 Drosophila macrospina
AAGAACACATGAAAATAGATTGAGTTTTAGCAAAGTTATGGCATTTTAAAGTAAAATAAACACTTTTTCTATACTTCAAATGTGCATAGCTTATTAAGCAGGCATCTTAGACCCTATAAAGTATATATATTCTTGTTCAGCATCAACAGACGAGTCGCTATAGCCTTGTCCAGTTGTCTTTCTGTCAGTCTGTCCTTCTGTCCATACTCAAATGTGTAGCACAGCTATACAAATAGGTGATAAATATTATATATAAAAGCGTTTAACATTTAAGAAAATAAAATATTTAATTTACAAATATTTAATAACTAAATTAATTGTACAAAATTATATAACTTTTGCTTTTATTATTTAATTTATTTAATAAATTATTTAATTTAATAATAAAACAGTTAAAGAAATTAGAATTATTTCTGCTAATCAATTCTGTGTGCAGCAATTGCAGACTTTTGTGTGGCATTTCTATTTTATTGAAGTTTTATTTAGTTGTATTTTCTATTAAATAGAGTAAGTACGCTGACCTCTGACTTTGATCAAGGCCCAGCGATCTTAAAAGCTTGGCAACACCTCTCAAATGGAAGTAATTTCTATTGCTTAACATGCAATCAATTGAGGGAGAAGGAGAGGGAGAGGGGGAAGAAGGAGAGTGAGGGGGAAGGAGAGAGATACAGGGAAAGGGAGAGAGAGAGGGAAAGGCAGAGAATTGTGTGAAGACTTTTAGTGGGCGTCTTCACACAATTCTCTGTCACTCCTCTTCTCTTTCCCTGTAGAAACTGCTGCACAGCTGTCTTGCCCCCAAACGTGGCACGTTCATATCAATTGGCCGCAAAGCTCTTGCCCATTTCGATTGCTTTAGATAACAACGGCCGATAAATAGCGCGTCAAATCGAAAGGCGCGTTAACCTGGCCGCAAACGCAATTGTGAAATGCCTTCATTTCTGAGGTCTCATTAATGAGCATTTTCAACATGGTCAGCAGACAGGAGCAGCATATACCCCCTACCCCGCACACTCCAAGCGCATTACAATGGCTTCAATATTTGGGCCATGGCTCATCATAATTACTGCCGTGAGCCAAGTTTTCTTTCCACTGCAAGTATTCTGACTGTGGCCCAAAAATGCCAAACAAGCTGTATGGATGTAAAGATGTATAGGTGTATAGATGTATAGATGTACATATAGATGTATAGCTGTATAGATATGTAGTTGTATCGGCTTCATATCTGAGCATCAGGCGTTGTCTGAGCTCTGAGCTCTGAGCTCTGAGCTTTGGGGGGAATTAATGATTACGTTCTCATATTGTTGCTCCACGGGGCCGTGGCTGCCTATTGTTGTTGTTGTTGCCTGATCCAGTAACCCTTTAAAGCAAACACACAGGCCACATTCTCAGTTGCCCCCTCCGCCCCCTCCCGCTTCTGTAACTGAAACTCGCTCGGTAGCTCGTTCATTCATTCAGCTGACTGGTCTTGGCTCTGCTCTTTTGAAAGGAAATTGTAATGATCGAAATCAAAATGTTTTCGTTACTTTAGCTCCTAATGAAGCTTGAATAGTGCGAATGACTCCACACATCCGTTGCCCGTTGCCCGTTGGCCCCAAGGGGGCAACACAATCGCACCACGCGCCTTTTAATCGAAATTTGATGATGAATTCTCAACTCAACTCAACTGAACTCAGCTCAGCTCAACTCAAGTCGATCCGCAGTCAAGTTGTATTCTTGAAATGCTACTTTAAGCCACTTTTATTGTTGGCCATTTGAGGTTTTTTTTTCTTGCTATTTACCTTTGTTATTTATTTATTGTTATTATATTAACTGCGCCTCTATTTGTGTTCTGATTTCTGATTTTTTTCTTTGCGCCCCCAACGAATCGAGTTTTTAATTGCATTAATTGGATTGCCAGTTGGCTCATTTGTTGGCTAAGTAAACCGTCAAATTGTTGCTATATTTACATGCAGTTCTTAGCTCAAGTTTGTTACACATTTTCCACAGTTTTCCTTGCTTTTAACTGGACATTGAGCGAGGCTGACAGGCAATAAAATCAAAAGAACTTTTGTGTACAGGTAAAACTACATATTCATGAAATAAAACATTTATATATATTTATATATTTAACTTTATACATTTCGATTGAACAATAAAAACATAAATAAAGTGTGAAGAGCTTCGCACAACATCTGAGCCAAGTTAAAGCCATAACTGCTATAGCCAAGAGCTTCAATCATTGCATGTGCAGCTGACTTCAGTTAACTTTTGAGACACTTTTGAGACACTTTTGCAGATGACCTCGTGACCTTTATTTATGCCACAGTTGCCACACTTAAAGCAGCCTTAAAAAACAATAAAACCAAATAGCTGCACACTTGTAATTGCAATTTTCTGATAAAAAAAAGAAAGAAAGAGATATAAATATCATAAGAAGTGTGCAACATTTTTAATTAAATAATTATGATAATTGTGGTTGTTGCTTAAGAAGATTTTCATTTGGATTCCTCGCGCAAGAGCAACAAATGTAATTATGCCAAAATGTAATAAACAATTAAAAAAGGAGAAGTAAGCGACATGTATGTGCGTGTGCGTGTGTGGGTGTATGTGTGTGTGTGTGTGTAACAGCCTATCGGGACTACAAAAATATAAGAAGATTTTGCAGTGAAACAGCGTAATTGCGACTGTGAGCATACTCTCTGTTAGTAGCTACTAATATATGAAAAAAATATATATTTAAAATTGAATGAGAGTGCAATAGACTAACTTAATAATTAGTTTAGTAAATAAGCTTTGTTAGAAAATTATTGATTAGAATTATAATACTTGTTGAGTTGTTTAAAAACATATAAAAAGATTTGCAATGTTTCTCAGACAGTAGCTACTAATATATGAATTAAATAAATATTTAAAATTGAATAAAAGTGAAATAAAAATACTTAATAATAAGTTTAACAATTAAGCTTTGTTAAAAAATTATTGAAAATGTTTACAATATAAGTTGAGTAGTGCAAACAAATATAAAATGATTTTCATTTTAAACAAGGCTAGTTGCGACTTATCGCATACTATCAGTTAATAAATAGTAAAATATGAATTAAATAAATATTTAATGAATGAGAGTGCAATAGACTAACTAGTAATTAAGCTTTGTTAGAAAATTATTAAATATTATTACAATATAAGTTGAGTGGTGTAAACAAATAGAAAAGATTTTCAATGTTTCTCAGTTAGTAGCTACTAATATAAGAATTAAATAAATATTAGAAATGTAATGAGAGTGAAATATTTTAACTTAATAGTTACTTTAATAATTAAGCTTTGTTAGAAAATTATTTAAAGATTTACAATATAAGTTGAGTTGTGCAAACAAATATAAAAGATTTTAAACAGTTTAAAACAGCGTAGTTGCGACTTATCACATACTGTCAGTTAGTAAATACTAAAATATGAATTAAATAAATATTTAAAATTGAATGAGAGTGCAAATAACTAAACTTAATAATTAGTTTAACAATTAAGCTTCTGTTAAGAAAATTATTGAATATTATTACAATATAAGTTGAGTAGTGCAAACAAATATAAAAAGATTTTCATTTTAAACAAGCGACTTTTCGCTTACTCTCAGTTAGTAGCTACTAAAATATGAATTAAATAAATATTAGAAATATAATGAGAGTGAAATATTTTAACTTAATAAATAGTTTAACAATTAAGCTCTATTAGAAAATTATTTAAAATGTTTATAATATTTGTTGAGTTGTGAAAACAATTGCAAGAAAGCTCTGCCGTTTATCAATGTGTTCCTTCAGCAATCGCTGAGCTTAGCTAACTGAAAATCGTAGTTATATATGCATAAATAAACAAATATATAAATTATTATTATTGTTAATATATATTGCAATTATTTGCTAATCATAAAAACTTAACTATTAATTGTTTCAATGTGCCAACACTTTGAGAAGACTCAACTCATTGTGAGGTAAATAAACAACTAGAAAAAGTATGCGTGTCAAACCGCATGTGATTGGGCAGTGAACTCTTGCTGAGGTAGAGTAGCTGGGGGGCAAATAAACGCAGGTAAATCTGCGCCAAAGGTAAAACCCTTAACGGGCTTACGGGCGGCAGTTGGCAACCGCAACGGGAGTGCCATAAAGAGAGCCAATCGAGTAAACAGAAGCCTGTGGGGGGTAACACACACACACACACACACACACACACACACAGAAAGACAGACAGACAGGTGAGTTTCGCGTAATAATGTTAAATTGTTTTTCAATTATTTTATATGTTATGGTAATATTTATTTTAATTAAAAACAAATAGCAACACTGCAGATATGAAAGCAGAACAGCTCCCAGCTCTCAGTTCACAGCTCCAGCTCCCAGCTCCCAGCTCTCAACTGCCAGCCCATGGCCCAAGCAGGACTCATCAGCATTCTGTTATGCAGTTTATTGGTTTGCATTGTTTTTTATATTTTCCTTCTGTTTTTCCTGCTGTAGATTCCAATGTGGAAATGCACACATGTAAAAACAACATAAAATAAGAGAGAGACAAACGCAAGCTGAGTTCATTTGCAGCACAGAAATATAAAAAAGAAGAAGAAAACAAACACTCAAGACTGCTGCACTACAAGATACCCTAGGAAATTCCTTTAGCAAACATAGTTCACTTTCCAATTTATTTCAAGAAATTCTTTAATTGTTTCTAAATCAAGTATTTTTGCCTTGTCACATCTACAGTTGATCATGCTCTCGCTGAACCCATTTCAATGGGTATTGTGCATAAATACAAAATATATTATGGCAGTTAATGTTTTCTGCACAGCGGCAAACTAGACTGCGCTGTCAGTTGGCTGCAGGCAGCTTCTAGTTATGGCCATGTTTGGATGTGTGTAGGACATGGCTCCATAACGGAGTTGCCGGGAACTTTGGGCAGGGTATACCCGAAAATGGTGAGGTGTCTTGAGAGCTTAACAACTTTTTAATTGGGCACACTAGCACATTGCCAACAGCTGCCAAATGAATGAGAGAGTTAGCAAAATAATATATAACTAATAATTGTATTTAAATTTAAAATAAATAAGAATATAATATAAGATTAATAAAATAATAATTGCATCTAAATTTAATATAAATATAATATAATTTAATATTAATCAAATAATATTTATATTTACAATTAAACTAAATATAAATACAAAAATATAATATATAATATAATATTTAAATTTAAAATAAATATAATTATAAATCTGCAAAATATTAATAAAAACTTAATAAACTATGTTAATAATAAAATATATATTATATATCATTAATCATTTAATTATATTAAACTAAGTAAAATTCTAATAATATAAATAGTTTAAATAAAAATAATCATTTTATTTCAATTTTAGCTTAATATAAACGGAAAAATATATAATATAATATGTTATTAATATTTAAAATGAATATAATTATAATAATGCATAATATTAATAAAAATAATACATTTACTTAAATTTAAATTCCATATATAATTATAAGAATCTAGTTTACATATAAAATGAATAATTTTGTTGCAATTTAAACTAAATATAATTCTAATAATATATAATATACAAAAAAGAATAATAATTTGACTTATATATAATATTAGGAAAAATAAAAAATACATTTATATTTTATTTGGTTAAACTGAATTTAAATAAAATATAAATTTGTAATTTAAAATAAATATAATTATAATAATTTATAATATTAAGAATTATAATATTACTTTTATTTAAATTACATATTTAATCATAAGAATATATAATAACTATATTGAAATTTAAACAAAATATAATTCTAATAATATATCATATAAATAAGAATAATAATTTGATTGAGTATACAATATTAGAAAAATAATAAATTCATTTAAACTTTAATTATTTTAACTAAATAGATATTTATAATATATAATATATATGGTTTAAATTTAAATTAAATATAAATTATTAATTTTAAATGAATATAATTATAATACAAGTAATAATTTTATTTAAATTTAAACAAAATATAATTATAATAAAATATATATTTAAGCAATATACATTTATGATAAAATACAATAATAACAATATATTCCTGTTGTTTCCTTTGGGCGGACACTGTCCTTGTCTCAGCCTCCTCTTGAGCTGTGCAATCGCTTCTGGCACTGACAAAGTCAACTAACTGAATTGCCATTGATGTGGTTACAGTCTAAATGCATTGAAATACATGTGAGTTTGAAATGTTTGAGCAAAGCGAAAGCTTTCACTAATAGATTAATAATTTGATTGAGAAACAATTATTGCAAGCCGAGCACTTAGATGAGAGAGGGAGAGAGGGAGAAAGGGAGAGGGAGAGAGTGAGTGCAACTCATATGTAATTAATGGCGGCCAGAATAACATGCAAAGTGCATTGTAGCTATGTGCATTTTTCGTGCATTTCCCCGCACACTTTCCCATGAGCCAAAACAGAGGCATTTGATGCCAAAGTAAATACAGTTTGTTGCCAAAACTGTGGGGAAGAAGCGTGACTTGGCCATATTGAAATTGCAAATGTGCATGCAGCAGAGTTAACATTCGCTTACAGAGAGAGAGAGAGAGAGAGAGAGAGAGAGAGAGAAAGAGAGAGAGAGACGCACACACGCAAATTATCATAAAGAACATAATTCTGCGCTATTTAAGCAGGAACGTGAACAGAAATTTTAACAAATTTTCACCAACAAGGGAAACAACAACAACAACAACAGCAACAACAACAACTAGAAGAAGAAGAACAACAAACAACAGGAGCAACAGGACGACAAAGTGAATACACGGACCGTTGTCGAGCTGTGCGTGCGTTGCCAGCATTAGGAAAACTCGCAATTAAAACTCATTTTGGCTGAAAACGCGATTTGGCAAATGCAAAAATTGCATTTAAAAAAACTTGCAACGGCAACAGCAAAACTCATCACAGCGAAAATGTAGAGCTGCGAACTCTATTATTTCGCAGTCGAGGAGTACGAGCTCTAATGCCAGCATTTCAGTCAGCCCAAAACTTCATGATAAACGAAATGAATTTTAAATAGAATTTATTGGAGCATTATCTGCAAAACTCCCCTTTCCCCCCTTTCTACACAATCCAAAACACAGCACAACTACAGTTGCAAGCTCTTGCAAATGCCACATGTTCACAGGGCATTTAAACGTGGCTAACGGGTTGCTTAATTGCTAAGTCTAGCGTAGAAGAAGGACTAATAATCACCTTTTCACAACTAAGATAACTAATAAATAAATTAAAATATTAAATAAATTATAACAATTATAATTCATTAATAGACACTCACTTAAATATATTGTTGTTAAACTTAAGCTCCTTCAACTTGGCTTGACTGCTTGCAACTTTTACTGAAAACATTTACTAAAGTTATTTTCAAATGTTTATATATATTTAATTTAATAATTGCTACAATTTAAAAACATTTATACATATTAATATATATTATTATATATATTTAATTTAATAATTTCTACAATTTAAAAACATTTATACATATTAATAAATATGATTATATATATTTAATTTAATAATTGCTACAATTTAAAAATATTTATACATATTAATATATAATTTAATTTAATAATTGCTACAATTTAAAAACATTTATACATATTAAAGCATTTATTTACTATGATTATTAATTATTTGCATAACTTTTAATAACTTTCTCCTTCTCACACAACATCGCATTTTTCCAGGGTATTTGTATGTCGCTGCAGCGACTCAATGTTGTTGCCTGATCTGTCTAGTTCTGGTTGACAGTCGCGTTTGGCTCGAAATGAATTTCAATAATACGCAAAACACTTGCAACGCTGTTCCACTCCAACTGGGCAGGTAAAATTCAATTATGAGTGCACTCGCCGCTGGCCTCTTGATTGATGAATACACTCGAAGTGCCACGCGAATTGTTGCATCTGTTTGTTGTTGTTGTTGCTGTTGTTGCTGTTGCTGTTGCTGCTGCTGTTGTTGTTGTTGTGGTTTTGGCCACGTCATCACTGTGCAACTTTGCTGCAGTGGCGTCCAAAAAATGTATTCATTGCCTCGTCTAGCCCCCCTCTCCGCCTCACAGTCTATTAACCCCTTCGCTATTGTTTGACTGCTCTGATGAGGTTTTAAATTCGTTATTAAACGTTTCGGCTGATTTGAATTTAGATGAAAACTCTCTGCTCTCTCCCTGACTCTGTCTCTCTCTTCTCTCTCCCTCTCTTTTCTCTCCCCCACTCTCTCCCCCTCTCTCTGCTATTTTTTCTTTTCGTTTTGCGGCTTGTGGTTCGCTTATTTTGTCTGTCTATTTCCCTGCGTGTGTTTTTGGGGCTTTTCAAATACCAAATGGAAAATGAAGTTTTCCAAAATTCTATAAATTTGGTATTTTTGTTTGGCTTTTGCTGTTTGGCGCATATTGGCCAATTGAGTTTGTGTTCTTTGAATGAACCTTGCTTTTGACAGCGGCACTGTGTTAATTGTCGATTTAAATGCTTCAAATTTAATGGAAAATCCTTCAGAA
The DNA here is from genome assembly GCA_035042075.1 of Drosophila macrospina. Classification (NCBI taxonomy): domain Eukaryota; kingdom Metazoa; phylum Arthropoda; class Insecta; order Diptera; family Drosophilidae; genus Drosophila; species Drosophila macrospina. Next base: position 7,791,042 of record JAWNLW010000591.1, read on the forward strand.
TTATGCATAGCAATGTTGGGATGGGAAATGCTATTACAGATTTTTCCCAGTTGAAAATCGTTTCGATTCTAAGCAATCTGTGCTTGAATTTTGTATTCTCATTCATAATTTAAATAATTTATTAACTATATGCAGATTTTATAGACTTTTAATGAGATTGCTATGAAAATTTTGCATTTTTTAACATTAAATTGACAGCAGAATTAAACTATTATAAAAATGAATTTAATTGTTAACTAAATGTATATTATTTATAATTTTTAAAGAGAATTACAAAATACATTTAAAATTAAATTGACAGCTAAATTATTATATTATTTTAGGCATATTATATATGTTTATATTAAGCATATTATTCATAATTTTTAATGAGCATTAAGCGATACATTTAGTGATATTTCAGATTAATTTGACAGCTGAATTTTTAATATTTAAACAATTATATAAATTTATAAATTTATTAACTATATTTATATAATTTAGTGTACTTTTTACAAATGAATAACATAGTAATATTCAGCTTCTTTCAGAGCAAATTACTAGCTGACCAATTTCCTTATTTAAGCGATTTTAAATTTTAAATTTAAATTTAAATTAATCTTATTTTAAACTTAAATTTTAAACTCATTTTTACACTTAAATTTCATTTGTAATTATTTTTAATTTAATTATCTTTTAATTTAATTATTTCTTGGGTCGACTGCTGTTAGTCGACGTTAAATAAATAAAAAATAAATAAATTATATAAACGAATTAATAAATTAACTATATTTATGCAATTCAGCATAATTTGTATAAACAAATGGAATCATTACTTTCATCTTCTTCAAGTTCAAATAGCAACTATATAAACTAAATAATTGTTAAATTAAATACGTAAAATTGATGAGAGAATGCGAGCAGAAAGTTCACCTACAGAACAATCAAATTAACTTATCAATAAGCAGCTTTGCAGTGCCAGTTAATTAGTTACTTTCTTAGTTAGTCCATACTATAATATCACTATCCATACTATAATATCATAGCTCAATCTATTCAATCAGCCGCAGCTCCTAAGTTTGCAGCTACCGTAAGCAAAGTTCCCAACATTCTCCAGCGAATCTCGAATCTCTGGTCTCAACGCTGAGCACTTAATAAGTTGTGAACACTTTGATCTACCTGAAAATTAATTGCATAACTTCCATAAAACTTGAACTTCTCCCCTCATCAATTTGCTGCTGTTGTTGTTGTTGTTGTTGTTGTTGTTCCTCAAACTTTGACAAAATGCCGCGGTTTCTTTTCGGCATTTAAAAATCAATAGAAAATCATTTATTAAAATAATCACAACAAGCAGGCAACTTTATTATGTTGCTAAACCCAAAGAGAGAGGGGAGAGGGAGAGAAAGGTTAAAATCAAGGAGAACCGACCGTGACAGATTATGCAAACTAATTACACGAAATTAGTTGAGATTTATGCGTTACGAAGTTAACAACAAAAAATCGAAATAAATTATAAATAAACGTAACCAAAAAGTTCCTCCATAAGCAAAAGAGCTTTACAAGCTCAAGAATATTTATTAATCAATTCAATTTTTTTTTACCGCTCCGCATGGGAGCACCGAGGGGATTCGGGTTGGAGCCCCATTCGTTGGGGTCGCTTTGGCGCCCAGCGACAAGTGACAAATAGTGTGACACAATACAGAAAGCAGAGAACGAGAAAAAGGTTCAGTTTGTGGTGTGGCGGAGGGGGGGGGGGGGGTTACAAATTTGGATGATGTAGCGCTTAATTGGTGATTAACCACCTGTAGCTAGTGGCCCAGAGAGTTGCCTGTCTCTCCAATCGATTGCATTCGCTTTGTGTTACAAGGAAAAACTAAAGGAAAACCTAAAGAACAAAGTCGTGCCTGGCCAAGCCTCCAGTTTGGATTCCAGATCGTGTGCTCCTAAATGGTTTTAATAAAATGAAGCTGGCCCGCAAATGAAGACGAAGCCTTTTGTCTGACTCCAAAGGCAAAATGTCACTTTGCCTCGAACCGAATCGCGTTCTAGTTCTAGACACCAAAAGGGGGAAAGAAAAGAACTACAAGATTTATGGTTGCAGGCTCTTGACTTGCTGTTGTCAGCAGCGTTTTGTGGCGGGGAGAAGGAGGGAAATTTCCATGGAAATTGCAGCGCATTCGTTGGGAAAATAATTCATTTCGTGAGATTTGTCAAAGCCCATCGACTACACAGCGCTGATAGCGAGATATCTCTATTAATTATCGTTTATGGCTTGTTTGCCATGGGGTGCAGCAGATTGTCATTTGTAGTCGGCTTATCAGCGACGAGGGGGCGAGCAAACAGTTACCAGTTCCAGTTACCAGTTAGCAGTTCCCATGAACCTAACCTCAGTTATCTAGTCACCCTACGCTGTCCACTCTCCTCACCTGAAAAGCCAATTGCCTGCGCCAATATTGAGGCTTGACCTTTACTTAGTATTAACAAACACTAGCCAATCTCCCAACCCCCCGCAGTTGCCAACATTTGCATGCTAATATAAACATCAAAACTGCAACTTATTACAAAATCCATTAGTTTCGCTGTTTCGCTTAGCCAATGTGGCATACAACTTTATTTGGGAAAGTAATTCCACGTGAATCAGTCGCTTGGGGTATACTCAACTTGTTCTGATTCAGAGCTGTATAAAGTATACCACATTTAAATAAACAATAAATTCGCATTTAAAATAACAAAGAGAAACAAGCAGTTGTTCTAGTTGAATCAAAACTATTTGCACTCGCATCTGAAATTGTTTTAAAATTGAATTTAAAGGAACTTTATTTATTTTATTATCATTTATTGCAACTTTTATTTATTATGCATTTTGTGTTCATTATTTAATTATATTATATATGTTAACATTATTTTATTATACATTTATTATATTAATTATTATATTTTAAACATTACTCATTAAATTTATATTATTTATTATATTTATATTTATTATATTAATTCTTTTATATTTAAACTTTATTAAATCATTAATTTTATATTACTTATTATATTTATATTTATTATATTAATTATTTTATATTAAAACTTCATTAAATTTATATTACTTATTATATTTATATTTATTATACTAATTCTTTTATATTAAAACTTCATTAAATTTATATTATTTATTATATTTATATTTATTATATTAATTATTTTATATTAAAACTTCATTAAATTTATATTATTTATTATATTTATATTTATTACATTAATTCTTTTATAGTTAAGCTTTATTCACTTATTAAATTTACATTATTTATTATATTTATATTTATTATATTAATTCTTCTATATTTAAACATTATTTATTAACTATAAATGCTATATTATAAATATTATTATATTTACTCAATTTTTGTCTTTATTTTATTCAATATTTGCCTAACTTTTTGGCAGCTTATTTCATAAATTAATATTTTAATTGTTAATAAATTAAATTATACAAAGATTGATTTTGTTGAAAACTTAAATATTTATAGCGAATATTTTATTAATTGTGATATAATTAAGCTTATATTATTTTTTATAAATATTATATTTATAATTGCATCATATATATAAACTTTACTTATATTTTTAATTATTTTATTAATCATTATGCATTATAAATATTTTTATATTTAGTTAATTTGTGTTTTTATTTCCTTTAACATTTTCCTCAATTTTTGCAACAGAATTTGACAATTTTATAAACTAAATTCTTATAAAAATAATTAAAATAATAGTAAAATATTTTATAAATATTTAAGCAAATGTATTGCCAACGTTAGTAACTTGATCGACTTGGTAAGTGTATTAGCTGTTCGTTGTAGCGTATTTGAAAATGTTGTTAGCAATTTTTTCGGCAGCGGTTACATGTGGAGGAGCCCGGCGGCGCTTTCGTGTGGTATCTACGACCAATCAATGCCACAACTGATGATGTTAATCTGAGCAACGGCTCCGCACTGCACTGAGGTCCCCCATTGGTCCCCCATTGCCCCTCCCCCCATTTGCCCTTAAGTTAAAATTCATTTGAATATACAACATCCTATTTCAATTTAAATTCAAATCCGCAAACATTTGCCACGAATGTTGGAGCTTGGACTGACATGAGCCACGCCCACCTAGCTAACCGGCCAGGTGAGGGGCGCTGGGTTGGCCATGTGAGCTGTTTTGTGGCAAGGGACAGTGGGTTGGCCATATCAAGAGTCGAGCAAACGTTCGCTGTCTCTATCTCTGTCTCTGTCTCTGTACCTGTCTGTGTCTCTCTCTCTGCTTCTCCTGCTGCTTCTTCCTTCGGCTTCATCAACTGGCATCTGCAACTTCTCCTCCTCTTTGGCCGCTGTGGATGCTGCAAAATGCCACTTACTCCAAAGTGCCGCAGCGATTAACATCTACGACCTGACGGACGACAGCAGCAGAGGAAGAAGGAGGACGAAGGAGAAAGGGGAGAAAGGAGGAGAGCTGGAGAGCTGGGCGATGAGGCGATGGCAACCTGGTAACAATTCGGTTGCATGCAGCTAGCTACCTGGCAACCTAGCTACCGTTATTTGCTCTGCCCTGCCAGCTAGCTAGCTGACTGTGTGTGTGTGTGTGTGTGTGTGTGTGTTTGTGCTTGCCTTGTATCTTTTGCATATCGCGTGCTGTGTATCTTCAAGTATGAGTATCTTCTCGACAGCGCTGCGGTGACACCAGCAACAACGCTAGGAACGCTGCGAAATTGCAAAACCAATTTAAAAGAACGTTAAAATATATTTGTTGCTAGTTACAGTTACAGTTATAGTTATAGTTAGCTTACGTTTCGTTAGGTTTTTGCCAAATCTAAATTGCAATTTGCCTGCCAAGCGATCCATTTATTTATTTTCTTCCCACTTTGCAATAGATTTCAATATCGAGTTTTTATATTTAATTATCCGAGGGTTGATCTATATATATATATGTACATATTTGTACATATATGTACATATATAACTACCTCTTTTTTTTGCACATCTTCTTGGCTGCCTGAAATTGGCAACAGATAACGAATTTAGTATGCAAAGAATTTTTTATTTAATTTCAGTTTGATTCAAATTGCGGCCGGGTTATCACAGTTTAATTTGATTGAACGGTTTGGTGTGCAGGGGTGTGTGTGTGTGTTGGGGGGGAGGACGTAACTGTGGCAGTAACTGTTCGTTTGCGGTTAAGAGTGTAATGTGTCCAACAACAGCGCAAGCCAAATGAAAATGTTAATTGCATTTTAGATTGTTAACAATGAAATTGTTGAGAGTGATAGAGAGAGAGGGAGAGAGAGAGGGAGTGAGAGAGGGAGAGAGAGGGAGAGAGAGGGAGAGAGAGGGAGAGAGAGGGAGAGAGAGAGAGAGGTAGAGAGAGAGAGGGAGAGAGAGAATATAGCATCAGCAGTTTAACTCTGCTTTAAGTTTTAATTGGGAATCTTTTCTAGTTAACATTTTTTAGTAAAACATAAATAAATAAAATTTTATTATATTCTTAGTATATTGAGAATCGTTTATAGTTAACATTTAATAGTAAAAAACGATTAAATTTAATTGATTTATATTTTTTAAGTACTTTTAAATGGAAATATAATGCACATTTTATTTTTTTAACTCTGAAATTTTCTTAAAATTGCTTAATTGAATTGCCAAAAGCTATAAATATTTATTTAAATTATATAGTTAGCTTTTCAATGTATATATCTCAAGAACTTCCTTCAATTTCTTATCAAAATGTGGTCTAAGCAAGAGCTTAGAGTAGCAACAGTTTAAGTTAGCTTTAAATTATAATTGGAAATCTTTTCTAATAAACATTTAATAGTAAAAAAATAAATAAATAATATTTTATTGTATTTTTTCACGTTTTTAAATATTATTATATATTCTAAATACTATTTTTTAACTTTCTAATATTCTTATAAATGCAAATTTAATTGCCAGAAGTTCTAAATATTTATTTAAAATTATATAGAAACCTTTTCTCAAGAATTTCCTTCAAGTTTAAGCAAGAGCATAGAGTAGCATCTGTTTATTAATCTTTTCTAGATAACATTTAATATTAAAAAGTTAATAAATAATATTTAATTATATTATTTTCATATTTTAATATAATAATATATTTTCTAAATACTATTTTTGAACTTTCTAACAGTCTTACAAATGCTAATTTAATTGCCAGAAGCTTTAAATATTTATATAAATTATATATTATATATATTATATAAATTATATATTATTATATTATATATTATATAGAAACATTTTCAATATTCAACTCAAGAATTTGCTTCAGTTTCTTATTAAATTGTGTAGATTTTCTATCTGCAAACTTCTGACAATATTTGTTAAAATAATGCTTTAATATTTGCTGACATTAATGGCCAATAAGCGCAAATGCTGGGCCATAAATCTGTAGCAAGTCTCAATAAATTAAATACATTTTATTATGTTCTTTTGCTTTGTTTCTGTTTTTTGTTGTGGCTGTGAGACAATGCAAAAAACGAGGAAAAGGAAAAGGAAAAGCATTAAACGGTCTCATCGCTGAGTCAAAGCTTATCACGATCGGGACAATGCAGAGAACTACAGTGATTTTTACTTATAAATTATTTAAATGGAAAATAAAGCATGGACATGGCCGTGGCCAGGCAGAGAGATGGAGATGGAGATGGGGAAAGAGTTGGAGATGGAGACTGGACGCGGTCTGTTTGCAAATGCGGTCGGGAAATGTCATGAAAAAAGTATAAAGTATCGAGTAAATACATATCGGGAGGTTTGGGTATAGTAAGTAAAACAAATTCACAAAATCGAACATGAACAAAGCAAGAAAATGATAAGATCACGATTGTTGCAACTGCTTACTGCAACGAAAGTTTGGTGGCAGGTTGTACAACATGCAACAAAAGCGGCCACAACACAACCAAAACAGCAGCAGCATTTAATTGCAAGCCACGTTGCCCCAACCGAAACGGAACGTGAGATGCCACAAGGTAACTGAAGGAGCAGCGCAAGCTGAAGCTGGAGGATCGCATCGCAGGGGGCAAGCAGGCGAGACGAGACGAGACGAGACGAGGAGGCCAACTGACCGCCTTCCTGGGCCAGTTACACTCGGCGCACGTATGCAAAACTTTATCTGACAGATTTGCGTGATAAGCCGGGGCAGCGGCAGCCATGTGGATCGATCGATCTGTGCCTCAAGTGAAATATCGCCAGCGGCGCTGCTTCAAGTGGAGCAGGCAATTCCTCGCCTGCTGCTGGCCAAATTGGCAGTCAGCTGAAGCTGAAGCTGAAGCTGAAGCAGCAGCTAAGGCTAAAGCAGCAACTGAAGATGAAGTTGCAGTTGCAGCTGAGGCTGAAGTTGCTGTTGCAGTTGCAGTTGCAGCTAAGGGACTTGCCGGCCTGTGCCTAACAATTGAGGCAACAACTGCAATTGCTTTTGCTTCGGCCTTTTAATGAGCAAATAACTTGCGTTTTGGCTAACGAAATTGGCCTTTTGCATGTACGTAATGTATGCAAGAAGAGCGCTCAGAACAGAAGTGATTACTTGGTAGTTGCAGTTAGCCAGCAACTCGATAGTTATGGCCTGAACTCCTCCTAGCGTAGCCCAACTACGGAGTTGGTCAGCGCCCAGTTGCTGCTTAAAGGGGCTTGTTAACGAAAGTGTTGAGGAACTGCGATAACCTGGAAGGTATTACTACATTGTTAATTATGAGAATGAGCCTAAACTAAGTTAAAACTTATTAAAACATTTGAATTTTAATTGAAGAAATAATCTTAATTGTTTTGTGAAGTATATTAATGTTAATTAATAAAGCTTGTTGTCATCAAATTACGCATTTGGCTAACTTCATTTAGGTTTTATAATTACCAAAGTAAACTAGTTGCATTCTCATTTATGAATTATTTGTGTCTTTATGTAAATATATAAATTTATTTATTGTTTTACTTATTTATTTGTTTAAATATAATTTTTAGTTATTTATTTTTTATTTATTTATATATTTGTTCATTATTAATCAATTTAGTTGTATATTTATATATTTATATATAATTTTATTTATTTACTTATTTATACTTTTTATATATATTATTTATATATAATTTTATATTTCATTATTTGTTTGTTTTGTTTTAGTTTTCTATTTATTCATTATTTATATATTTTGTGTAATTTGAATACATATTTTTATTTATTAAATATTTATTTTTTATGTAAATATATATATATTTTTTTATTTATTATAATTTTATTTATTTATCTATATTTATTTATTTATATATAATTTTATATAATTTTTTAGTTTTCTATTTATATTTTTATTTATTAAATATTAATTTTTTATGTAAATGTATATACTCATTTATTATTTTATTTATTTAATTATTTGTTTGTTAAAATATATTATATACAAAATAATTACAATTGCTTATTTATTAACATATATATTTGTTTTTGTTCATTCATTTGTTTACATTATATTAATTAATTCAGTTTTATATTTATTCATTATTTATATATTTTGTATAACTTAAACATATTTTTATTTATTTATTTAGTTTTTAATTTACTCATTATATGTGTATTTATATTTTTACTATTTTATTTACGATATTACTTACTATTTGTATATTTTCATAAATGAATATTTATTACTTTATTAAACTAGTTTGTTTTATTTAATTATTTACATACTAATTTATATATATGCATATAAATATACATTTAATATTTGTATACATTTATATTTATTAATATTTTATTCATTTATTCCATAATATATTATATTTTAAAGCAAAATGCACTGAGCGGGAAACTGAGCTCATAAAAGGGGAATTAAATGAGTCAATTTGTTGCCAAATGTGTGAATCGAAGCGTGAACAAGTGTTGTAGTATTAATTCAAATGAAAATTCGTGAAAAGTAAGTTTTGATAACGAAATGGAATCAGAGAGCGAGGCACAACAATAACATCTACTTCAATTTGAACTGATAATTGTGGAATAATCGATGAGTAAAGTAATTTAAAGTATTGTTTATATATATTAATACATATATATATTTTACACAGATCCCTTACACTCTCCCCGCAATAGCTAACCCTTCCTTCGGGGGCTATCAATATGGAGGCGCTAGGTGTAGGTTCTAATACGAAGCCGTCAGGTAAATCAATTTTGGTTTATGCGAGTGTTTCTTTATGTTCCTTTGGCCAATTCCAAGGGGAGAACCTTTTGGTAATTGCATTAAGTATGCAAAAAATGTGCTCATGCATTCAGAGGACGTGCTCCGTCCGTGGTGTCCGTGAGTTGGAGTTCCCAAGTGATCCCAATCCAAGGTTACCGAACCAATTAAATATTGTAGTTTATGTGTCGAAAGGCAACTCATAGTCAAAGGATGCGTTGCCTTAACTCAAACAGGCATTAAATTATCAAAAAATAAGAAAAGGGAAAGAGCACAAAGGCTGCGAAAAGGTATCAACATATGGAGGATTTTCTCTGGATTGTTGCAGACTTGGCATAAATACTTATATATTTATATTGTGGCAAGCGGCCTGAAAATAGTGCGTGCCTTCGTTACAGATTTACAGCAAATACAAATACACAAAACAAAAAAATAGCTGGCAGACTAGAGCTTAGTGTAGCTCTTGGCTTTCGGGGTCGCAGGACATTGCGTATAGGACGCGTGTGTTGTCCTGCACTGATTGCCCGCATACAGAATCAATTCGAGCGTGTAAATGTGGGTCACAGCGGGGTCATGGAGTGTCTGACTCAGCACATTGTTTCAAAATGCCAAATGCTCAAGAAATGAGGCAAGTTGTATCACACTACTCCCCTACTTGCCCTTCCTTCCAGCGAATACGCATAATTTAAGTGAATTTACGCCTGAGTCTCTTTAAGTCCTCAGTGCAACTCGTTGATGCAACGAAGCGTATGGACAGCGGAGGCAAAAGTTTATTTTCCAAGCCATAAAAGACAATCGACGCAGCATCATCGATGACTTTGGCTCAACACTCGCATAAAGACATTTCCAAGTGCAATCAAATTCTACACTCGAATAGACATTTACACATATACCCGGCGCTGCCCCTACCACATCCACTTCCTCTTTCCCTTGCTTCCTTGGTTACTTTGTCACACTTTGCTGCTTTCTTTTCTTTATACTCGCCCCAACCAATTGCCTGCAATTTGCCCTCGAAAACTCTGTCAACTTTTAGGTGAAAGTGTATTTTGAGATTTTCAGCAAATGTTGCAACTTTTTTTGTTTTTTTGTTTTTTTATTTTATATTTTATCGACATTGCTTTCGGGCGAAAGCTTTAACATTAAGTAATGGAGCGCTATTAGGAACTGATGAAAACTTTTCCCGTAAGGCCTAGGGTGTGCTCTAAAAAGTAGAAGTTTATATGTGCCACAGCAGAAGCTCATGTTGCGAAGGGTTTAGCAATTGGTTTCGAGATGAAAATTGTTTAGCAAATTGCTGGCACAGCTATAAAACTATAAAAAGTAAGAAAATATTCGAAATTAAAATTAAAATTGATGGGAAACCCAGAAGGGATTATTGTGAAAGGTGATTAGTGAATAGGAACTTTAGACAGACAATATTTGCAAATAGAACAAAGACACAAACCAGCAACTAATGGAAACACAAAGAACATAAAAAGAATTTCCATACTTCCCTTTCACTTAAATACTCCGCAAGTTTGTATGAACGTGCAGAAATATTTGGTATTTGTGGAAAAGAGATCCCCCTGTGAGTCAACATTAGTTATCTGCTGCTTTGAGGTAGCAACCTGACTAACTTTAACATTATCATAATTGCCTTCTTACCCAACATACACACAACAATTCCATCTTCTAACTACTTGTGTCTCTCCCTCTCTCTCTCTGTCTCTTTCTGTTTCTCTTCCATATCAGAAGCCACGAAGCAGGCAATCAAGCGGCCCATCAGGCGCCAGCAACTTTTCAAGAGGCATCACCCTCTCTTTAAGCACTCACTCTCCTTTTGCTCTCTCTTCCATTCGTTCTCTCTTCCTTTCGCTCTGCCCCTTCTTCTAAGCGTACCAATCTAGACCAGATGAAGTAGTCCATCCAACGATTTGGCATATCTAAAAAGGCGCAGGCCAAATATTTGTTGGCTGAAGAAAAGCGTAAGGGGAGTTTTCCTTGGCGCTTTTCTTGCAAAGTTCTTGCGCGCTGTGTGCGCTGTGCGTTGCATATGTAAATAACTCTTGAAAACATCATTGAATCAACTTTTGTGCTCGTCTTTTCTTCCTTTCCTCGCTTTCTTGCTCTCCCGCTCTCACGTTCTCGCTCTCTCTCTGTTGTGTGTGTGCTTTTGTGTGGAGTGAGCAGCGCCATCTAGCGGCGAACGGGCTCATATTGACTTCGGTTGTCGGCTCGCGCTCGCGGCTTTTATAGTGTGTTTATTTAGCACTTGAAAAATATTACTTTTTCGCCAGCAATAATTTTAATTGCTTTGGCAGTTGCGACTCTACGGGTAGACGGCGAGCGGGGGAGCGTGGGAGCGTGGGAGAGGGGGAGCGGTCGACTGAAGCTGGCCCTGGGATTGGGATTCAGTTTAAGGCGCCGCGAACCTACTGCCTGCCCCTGCTCAATTCACAAAAGTTAAGTGGCAAAAGTTTTCGCACTAAAGTTGAAGTTGGCTTTCAGTTCCACTTGTTGTTGTTGTTGTTGTGTATTGTTGCTATGTATTTTCGTTAAGCAAACATCAACGCCCACGACAGCCCCAGTAACAACAGCCGTAGCATATTATTTGAGTTGGCCCTTCCTTTGTTTTTTTTTTTATTTCTCTCTCTCCTTTATTGTGTTTATTTATTTTTTGTTGCACTCTCGCACTTTGATTGTTTTGAGATTTCGCGGCAACACATAAAGTTCCGCCTGGGATATGAAAAGAGAGCGAAGGACGGGTGGGGTGTAGGAGGAGGGGAGGTAACAAACGGCAACTGTATTCAGAGTTCCGTTTCAGCTTTGGTTATTTCACTTTATCATTGCGAAACAAAGCATCAAATTTAAATAAAATAAAAGTTGAAATTGAGATTAGCGCAAGTGCTACGAAATTAGTTTCTCCAAGCACATTATTTAACTTTTAAAGCGTGTAATTTGGCTTCGCAGCTTCTCAGTTGTTTTATGCGATTGCAGATACGCTGAGGTGTGATCCAAAGTTTGTGCGTGCGAACTGCGGGGAATGGGAAGGTGAAAACTGTTAATAAAGGCAAACAATTTGCATTCAATGGGGAATGCTGTTATTAGCGAGTACCCTTTAAGTACTTGGGTAATTATTTAAAAGAATAGCGAGATAAATAATAAATACAAAATAATAAATTACAAATAATAAATAACAATTATTAAGTAAATAATATATAAATAAATAATAAGTGACAGATAATAAATAATATATATTTAATATTTTATAATTTATAATAAATAATAATTAATTAATAATAAATAATATGTAATAAATATTAAAGAATAAATAATAAATAATTAATAATAAATACTAAATAATATATAATAAAAAATAAATAATAAATATATGATAATAATTAACAAAGATAACAAATAATAAATAAATATTAAATAATGTATAAGTAAATAATAAATATTAAATAAATAATGTAAAGGTAATAAGTAATTAATAATAAATTATTTATAAATAAATCATAAATAATAAATAAATAATAAGTGACAAACAATAAAAATACAAATAAAGACAAAAACAAAAATAAATAAAATGCTTTAAATAAACAATAAATAATAATTTCGCTTATTTCACAGATTAAACTGCATGAACTTTAAGTGTTTCAGCCAAAAGATGAAGAAGCCTTCACTCTTGAACACCTTCGCACTTGTCGAACATTGCAATTGCAATGGCAATCTTAATAAATAAACAATAATAAACAGTAGATACTAGTTAAATCTGGCATTCATAGTTTATTCATTAAAACATTGCAAATTTGTTTATGCTGGCTTGTAACTTAGCAATTAATGAACTCTGCTGCCAGAATTGCCAATATTTATTGAACTTTAAACTTTTGCACAGTTGAAGCGTTTATTGCATATTTTTCGAATAATTCGCTTGATCTGGCACTTTTAGTGTTTAAACTTTGAAATAGAGCAGCTTAGAGAATGAGCATTGCTAGTATTGATATAAATTGTAGATATAAATTTATGTTTGGATAAGTTAACCATTAAATTGCCACACAAATTGCATCAAATATTTAGTTGCCAGCCGGCTGCACAAATACTTAACTGTGCACATATAACTGCCAATAAATAAACAACAACAACAACAAGAGCAACAACAACAAATATTTTATGCAAATTTTCAATTTAACACAACATTAAATGCTCAAATGCTACGGCCACATGAAAGCAAACGAGCCAACAATGTCCACATCTATGTATGTATGTAAATACATACATGTATATACATTACATATGTATGTGTGCATGCAGAGATGAAGAAGTGTGCGTAGACTTGTTCAATAACAAAGCATTTAGTATATTTTCTTACAGCACACTTGTGGCTTAAATGGCGTAAAGCATACCGTCCTGTGTTATGCAGCATTTTGTGGCCATTTTCATAATATTCGCAGCACACCTTAATGCTATTAGGCTGAGGGGAATTCCCTGCACGCACACACACGCACACACACACACAAAGAGACACACGCAAGCAAACAGACAAATAACCACATTAGACCTGGCCAATATTGAGTTAGAAATCAGTTTGTAATATGTTTACATTTGGCTTTAGATATGCATTTGCAAATGCAATTATTTGCCAAATTGTTAAGCAGCTTATGAACGTTGCTTTGCCCTCTACCCCAACGGGTATTAATTGCCAGCGTTTTGATGGATGGCAACCCTAGTTCACATTGAGAAGTACAGTCGACACTGTGCCACGATTAGGACATAAAGTGTGCAACTGTTTTGCAGCTTAACTAGCTAGCTTTCAACTAACTCTTTGTGATAAACATATCTTGACATTTCCAAGTACAGTCGACACTTATCGCTTGAGCTGCGATAGACGTGACAATTTATTGGATGGCAACTTAATGATAATTTACAGAATTCAAGGCTTGTTGCCAACTCGCATGCCACTTGCCACTTGCCACTTGCCACCTCATTAGCTGCCCAGGGGAAAGGGGCAAAGGCGGAAAGGGGAGCAAAATCTTTCTAAAAACTTTGCTACTCTACGAGCAACTTTGACGTGAAAGTTCATTACAACAATCTTACAACAGCAGCAGCTTTGGCTCATTTTCCACTCATTTTACAATATTTACGTTAGGTGACAGGCGCATGATTAATACGAGCCTGCCATAAGTTTAGCTCCCATGATATTAACCAATCTCCCACACCCCACCTCCATTCCATACCCCTTTCAGACAGTGTAAACTTTTTGTTAAGCAAAGAAATGAAACTTTGTCTTTGCTCTTTGCCATTGACCAGCGGCCCTTTGCTAGTTTGTAATTTGATCAGCTATCCTGCACTCAGCCAAGTTGTTACGGCGAAGTTAACAGGATATTGAAAAGGATTTTTGAATGTACTACAAAAGAGTTGAAAGAGAAACTCGAATAAATGCAAATTATTTATTAATTGAGAAATATAACTCCATACTATATATATTACATATAGTGTATTAAATATTCATCACTTTCTGCACAGATAAAAAGCTTTTCTCCTACCTGATATGAACTTTCTTCGATTTTCCAAATCAAATCTAATCGAAAATATTCGATCAGCAATCAGCAAATATGCACTTTAAACTTTAGCCACAACGCTTCAACGCCTAACCTTCGGAAAAGAGGGTTCTGGCCTGGTCAAGTGACAGGCATATAAGACACGCACACACACACACACACACACACACGTACACACATCCTTATCAGGAATAGCTGCAAAACTTACCGCCTTAAACAAATACCCCAATTTAAACCACATGATTGATTGCTGCTGTATCGGGTCTTATTGGGGCGCAGGCTGAGGGGCGTGTCCGGCTTCTGGCAGTCAATATAAACAAAAAGTGAGCTCTGAAAATAGAATGTCGGGGCGGGGCAGAGTTGCCGGCGTCAAAGTTGTCGCCTGGTTCAGCATGAAGCCCCTCCACCACACCCCGCTTTTTGAGCTGCCAAGTCATCACGGACATTGCACTTTGGCTTTGACCATCAAGAATTTGGTTGGAGGGCTGCTTGGCATCCTTTTCTTTTTGCCTTTTTGGCAAGGATTCTACTTGAAGGATTTGCTTGTTTCCTGCTTGCGGCGGCAGCTCATTTATAAAAACTTTGTTGTTATTGTTGTGATATCCTGTAACTGTGAAAGCGGGTATACAGACTGCAATGAAACCTGTTGAAGTGCGAATCTTAATCCTGCTAATCATACACTAAACAATTGAAGTTACTCGGCTGCTGAGTATCGTGCAGTCGAGCAAACTCGCTCGGTTTAGTCTTGATGCTGAGGTTCTTGTTGCTGGCATTTTAAATTGGACAAAAGTAGGGGTCATATGCTGTGTAAGGGGGGAACGAAGGATTCAGGATATATGAAAAATGAATGCCGCCTAGACGCATGCAGTGAGCAAAGGGCCAAATGGGAAATCCTTTATGGTAATCCAAGATGTTTCTCAACTGCTGTCACCCGTCCCTTTTATGCGGTTGACATGATTCACTTTAACGATAAACGATAACGATAGCCATAGCGCAAAGTTAGCCAAAAGTAGTTCGAGATAAAAAGGAACAAGGCACAAAAGCAACAGCGACAGCAACAGCAACAAACTCAATAGAAAGAAACAACAAACTTGGCGACAACTTGGCAGCCTCTTTGGCATAGCATCCTCTTTATGCCCCTTTTGTCCAGGGCACGCCTGGTTTTTTAAAGCAATTTAAACGTTTGAATAAACATTTCATTTAATTTTGTGCGCCGTACACAACAAACTAAAATAATCAAATAAATAAATAGAGAAAGCACGCAGCGCATTTCTTTCTTTTCCTTTCTTTTCTCTTCTTCGTTTTTGTGTCGTCACAGACAGGCCAACAAATTTTGCCCAGCGGCGCCAGCATTTACGTAAGCACGTAATAACGCAACGGCAACAGCAACAGCAACGGGAACCGCTTTACGTTGTTGTAGTCGCAGTCAAAGGCGCGTAATGTTTTAATACCCTAACGAACGATATTACACTTTAACTGTGGCATTGGTTACACTACGATTATATGTATTTACTTAATATATTATTCAACCAGCAAATGAACTAATGAAATATGAGCAGCGAAAATAAGAAAAATAGAAGCGAAGATACAAAACATTTATCATGAGATACACGACAATATATACATAGTTTTGTGCGTCTCCTTTTCTGCTTCGCATTCCGTGCATTTACGGCAGATCAGCTGTTCGTCAGCAATGAGAGCTTTGCTTTTCCTCTTCTTCCACGCATTCCGTGCGTTGACGGCAGATCAGCTGTTCGTCAGCACTGATAGTTCTTCGTTTCCTTTTCTTCCACGCTCTCCGTGCATTAACGACAGATCAGCTGTGCGTAAGCAATGAGAGCTTTGCGTTTCCTTTTCTTTCACACATTCCGTGTATTGCAGATAGATCAGCTGCTCGCCAGCACTATTTGAATTGAATTGAATATCTGCAAGGGTATGCAATCTTCGAGTTATCAAATATTTTAGTTGTTGTTTTTGTAGCCGTTGCAACTGCAGGCGCACAGTGAGATACGCAGACCTACAGAAAAATATTGTAATAAGAAATTCAATTTTCAGGAACATTAGAGGCAAAGTTGAGACCGTTGCTACGTGCGTGCGCTCAAAGCAAAGACAAACAGCAGGCGCCTAAATTATGTTGGAATGCCCCAAGTTGTACTTACCAATTGTGCATTTTATGCGTACTCTGCTCTAACAAAGTTAATTTGTTGCTCAAATTGAAGAACTAACCTTTTGTGCGGTTACTCCTATTTTGGGGAATTAACATTTATTATCTTCTCACATTAGACAAGCAAATTGTTAGGTATATTTTAAGAAAATTCGTTTTAAACTGCCTTGGGGTAATAAATTATTTCTTTTGCATGTGAATAAAGCAAAACACCTCAAAATTGCAGTTTTATGTAAATGTTCACAGCACTGTTTATCGGTGAACGCAACACGCAAGCAATTATCGATAAGCACGATTGAGTTAATCGCCGGAAGAGTAAACGTATGTGCGATTAGCAAATTGAATAATTAGCGATTAATTAAAACTATTTAGCATTTAGTTGAGATTTGAAAAAGTGTGTCAACAGTTGAATTACCTCTTGCTTATGAATGAGTGTTGTATAATTGCGAATTTAATACGCAATTACTGTTAAGTTTATTAATTGAATTTGAATTATTTGCCTTTCTTACTTTGCTTAGATTTTTAATTTGCAAATTCCATGGAAAACAATTTCAAAACATTTCAACAAACACAAGTGAGTAATATTTTAATTTATTATGCAACTAATCTGGTATTCATGATATGACCTAAGGGTAGCAAACTGAAACTGACACTGACACCAGGCCTCCAAGGCGGCACAGCACAGCAACTGGATGGGAGGAGGGTCATAGCCAGGGATGTGCACCGTTGCGGCTCACCCTTTCATTTAAACCGAGTACTTGCCACATTTGTGCTCCCATTTACGCCACACACCCGCATACACACACTTTCACTTATTACCGAGTCTTCCCTCTGGGGAGGCAGCCCAAATGGCTGTTCAACACGTGAAGTCGACATGAGTTTAGCTGTCATGCCCCCCCTCCAGCAGCCACCTCCCCCCATTCGCCTTCAGTGCCGGCAGCCACCACCTTGTCATATTAGCCGGCCGCTGCTGCCAATGCTCGCCTTCTCCCCAAAGGGAGGCAAAGGTGTCTTCGCTCAGAGCCTGAGCCTTGAGAGTAGACACAATGATCAGTGGCAGCGTCGGCTATGCTCGACTCTTGAGCTTCTTGTTGTTGTTGTTGCTGTTGGTTTGTTTGTTGGAGGAGACAAACTGCTGCTTGGGCTGCCGTGTTCCAATGTCGTTAACTCGCGCGTGTCTGCGTCTTTCTGTCCCTCTCTCTCTCTCCCTCTCTCTGTCTATCTTTCTGCCTGCTTGTGTGTAACATTTTCACCTGTCAACAATATTTCATGCCCACTGTGCGTTGCATTAGAATGCGACAACAGCTGCCGTGTCTACTTCTCCCTTGTCACGACACGCCACGCCACTCCGCGCCGCGCCACGGCAGGCCAACCGCCCCAAGAACGTCGCTCAGCTGGAACGGTGGCATGCAACATTTACGCTTTGCTTGCCACAATTTGCCTGATGCTCTGCTTCTGGTCCTGCCGCCTTTTGCCCAGCGGCTCTCTCATTGCAAATTTGTGCACATGTCCTTGGTAATTTCAGGTGCGTGTCCATGCGTCGCGTCGCTGTTGCCTTCGCTTTGCGTGCCACACAAATAACTGTTTCGCCTTCTTTAACGTATTTTGAAGTTCTATTTGTTGTTGTCGCTTATCACAAACACCATAGCAACAATTACCAAGTCCAAAATGCAATTTTCGTCATGTTTATTACCATATCCATACCAATATCCTTCTGCTGCCATTGTCCTGCACACGTCATATTCTCACACAGTGCTGCACATGTCAATAGGTACACTGCAGAAACTACTTCAATTTGGTGTCTTTACGCATTTGTTTCGTATGAGAAAAGTGCTTAATTATTTTATTTCGCTTAATTTTAAAATATATGCTTATAAAAATAGATGTAATTGTTTATTCATAACATTTATGTCAACTTTTATACATTTTCTTCATTGTTTAAAATGCAAATTTGTAGGCAATTGAGCTGGCAACAAATGTTTATTGTTTAACGTTGAAAATTGTATTTATAATTTATTTATATAATAGTATAAGTAGTCAATAAATAAAGTCATAAATGAAGTTAGTTTGGTTATGAATTAAAATGTATTTTCATTTAATTATAATATGTATAAATGATTTATAATAAATATATATAACTTCCGCTTTTTATGTTTAATTTTGACTTGCAATGTGGATCAATCAAATCTCAGTGTTTGCTTTGACAGTTCACCCTATAACAACAAGCATAACTGTACGGTGTCAATTTAAAATTCATTGAAGTTTCCAAAGCGTTGCAGACACCACTTCCAACTTGCAACTTCCCAAAAAAAAAAGGCAACAGGACAAAGGAACGTGAACACCCTCGCCTTGGGCTGTTTATAGGATTTGTCAGACGCGACACATAACTGCAACACAAACTGTGGCACTTGCCACTTGCGTCGCATCATTGTCGTCTAGTCATCCCCCGGCATAGGGTTGATTGCCTTTTGCAGTCTGTCTGGGCCTCGTCTCGGTGGCATCAATTAAAGCATTACAATGTCATAATCAAAATGACAAATAGAATTACGGATGATGTGAAAGGCAGCAGACGACGATGAGGTTGTGCTTAGATTGTGTATAACTCTGTCAATTGTGCTGGCTGTCTCTCTGTCTGTCTGCCTGTCTCTTTGTCGCTTATTGGTGGTTGCTAGTATTTGCCGTTCGAAACAATTTCCCAATTGCGCCACCTATTCAAATTGCCTCTGGCCCGGTCTGCCGTGCTAATCCTTTGTAAGCCCAGCAACGACAGCCAAGTGAGCCACGTTTGCAGGCGCGGGGCAAGGTGTGCGTCGTCTGGCAAGTGCAACCCCGTTTCCCACATCGATTGTCACCCCCCTCACCCACTTGCAATGCACCCCACTTTAATGATTCCACAGCAAATGTCGCTTATTATGGCATTATGCCAATTGTGCGTGCACTTTAAAGACCGGGAAACCTTGCCACCTCCATCCCCTCGAGCAACGCGAACACCTCGATTAGCAGCCGTGCTGACAATGCAGAGAGAAAGAAGCAAACTCAAACAAGCGGATCAGTCGACAGTGCAATACCCTGTGCTGTCTCTTAAATGGGGCATTTTGATTATATTAGAAGTAACTGAAATGTGCTTAAGGAATTCTCCTTTGAAATACTCATGTAGCATATGAATTGCTTGCTTGCTCATAGCAGCAAGCTGGCTGCTACGTCACTCAACTTACATCTGCCTATATCGCAGTCATTCGCTGTCTCGCTCGCACACATCTAAAGAGCAAAATTTCCTTTCTGTTTAACTTTCTTATTTATAGAGCGATCTTGATGAAACTTTCAGCATTGCTTCTAAGCGATATTCTTGAAGCACTTGTTCACTAAGAAGTGAGAAATAATATGGCCATAATTAGTTTCTATCGATTTACCCTGGAGTGGGAAAAGCTATCGATAATCTAAAATATATACAATCTAGACAAATTACGCAGGAACCTTCTTGCCAACTTTGGCAACGCTTGCTCTTCTGGTTGCTGAGATAGACTTAAAGACAGACAGGCAGGCGGGCATAGCTCAGTGGACTCGCCTGTTTCCACTGATCAAGAGTATATATGCGCTAGAGGGTCTGCCACGCCTACTGCTGCCCGTTGCAAACACTGGCGCAACGTAATGATACCCCTTTCTTGGGCATTTTTAATGGGCACAGGGTATAAAAATTAATACCAATTACGAGTATTTTGCACATGTAGAAGAAGTTCACGTTTCCCCCCATTCTTGATGGCAAAAAGTTTTAATCACACTTTGGCACACGCTTCTTTCATTTAAAATTTCATTGGGGTTCTTCTCCATTTCTCTTCATTTCTCTCCTTTTCTCTGCTTTTTTGTTTCTTTAATTTGCGTACACAAATTATTTGCTGTCTCTCTCTCGCTCTGGCAGTTTGTGCGGGCTTTTGATGCTCCTGCTGCTGCTGCTGCTCTTGTTGTTGTTGTTGTTGTTGTTGCTGCTGTTGTTGTTGTTGTTGCCCTCTTTCTTAGTCGCGCAGCTGAGCCAAAAGTTGGGATAAAGTCGCATCTCATCACAGCGAAAGTCCTCGACATCTCATCGCTTTCTGTTCTGCGCTTTTTATTCAATTACTTGGCCTGGCAAAGCCCCATTTTGTTGTCTTTCAAGGCGTTTTTTAGATAACACAAATGATTGGTAGTCTCTCCTTTCCACATCCCCCTCTCTCGCTCTCTCTCCCTCTCTCTCTCTCTCTCTCTCTCTGTTGTATGTGTTTCACAGAAACCTTTTCAGCTGCTTGCTTGAGGCTCTTTTACAAAACTTTGATAGGCAATTTGTTCCTGGCTTAATGTGAGTGCAAATTTGGAATCATTGGACATATTACATTACATTGTTCAATTGCAGGTTGAGTGATAAATAGCAAAAGTAACTTTAAGCTGTAGCTTCAAGTCTTCTAACATTTATGTACTTTCCATTTAGAAGCAAAGTAAAACTCTTAAAAATGTGCTAAATGGGGTAAAATAACTTCGTGCACAACTATGTAACAGACAGCAGGAGACATCTCTGATGCTATAAAGTGTATGCAAAGTTGATCAGTATCAATAGTCGAGTCGATAGCGCCTTGTCCATCTGTCTGTCTATCTCAGCCTTAACCTTAAGAACTAGAGATAGCAAATTTGGCAAGCAGGTTCCTGAATACCCTGGCTACTTCGTATATATTTTAGATTTTTGAATCCTTTTCTGACTTCTTACTCAACAAGTGCTGGAAGAATATAGCTTAGAAGCAATGCTGAAAGTTTCATCAAGATCGCTCTATAAATAAGAAAGTTAAACATAAAGGAAATATTGGCTCTTTGCGGGCAGCAGCTGTGTGCGAGCGAGACAGCGAATGACTGCGATTTATGCATAAGTAAATGGAGTGACGCAGCAGCCAGCTTGCTGCTATGAGCAAGCAAGCAATTCATATGTTTCATGAGTGTTTCAAAGGAGAATTCCTTAAGCACATTTCAGTTACTTCTATTATAATCAAAATGCCGCATTTAGCAGACAGCACAGGGTATGGTACTGTCGACTGATCCGCCTGTTAATTGTTGCATTAATAGTTATTTACATTAAAACTCTATGCAGCTGAATATTTGAATAAATAGAAACCCATCGAAGCTGTCATTTGTTTTTATTTATATTTATATTCGCAAATAATTCACAGCGAAATTAGCAGATGTGTTAAGCAAACTAGCGGTAAATGTTAAAGCAGCCAGACTTTTTAAAGATTTAGTGCTCGTATTAAGTATTTTTGTTGCACTAAGTGCCTCTTAAGTTGTTAATGCTTGCATTTTAATTTGATTCCAGCTGACCTACTTTGATCCCTTCATTCGGCTTACATAAAGCTACGTGTATATATTTATGTGTAGTGTATATAAATGTATATTTTTGTAGGGAAAACAGCTGTTCAGCATAAATCCGCACTCTTCAAATTGCTTTGCATAAACGAGCTGAGCTAATGCAAAGCAGCTGACCAACCAGGCAGGCAAGCAACCTGGCCAACACAAGCAACGTTGTTAGCCCGAGCTTCAGCTGCGAAACATTTCTAATTTCTCAACGTCTGGCCAAAGGATTTGCACCTTAGTTTCTTTTTATTACATTTTACATTTTTTTTGGGCCAAAAGCTGACGCTGTCTGAACTGATAACTAATCTAAAGGCGGCCAAAAGCATTTTATGCATATCGACAGGCGCCTGTTTCTCTCTCTCTCTCTCTCTCTCTCTCACTCACTCTCTCTGTCTCTCTTTATCTTGCTCTATATTTTTTGTTGATATTACGCAGACAGCTGCTGAGGGAAAATTGAAAAATTGCAAGTGCACAACTATTTTTTAATATGCCAGCGAAAGAGAGAGAGAGAGACGAGAGAGTGAGCGAGAGGCAACGAAGCAAAAAGTTTGACTGGCTTTTCTAATTGTGCAACTTCCGTGGCAAAGTGTGCGGCTAATGCAGCCGATGCTGCACCTTAAGTGCAGGTCACTCCCACTACAAAGGAAAGGAGAAGCACAAGCACAGCTTGTCTTAATGCTTAGCACTTAGAGTGGCGGGGAGTTGGGGCACGGGTTGGGGTATAGCGGCGTTTAGATATAGGTTAGAGGTTAAAGCTTCTCAACTTGCGGGCACTTCATTCATTTTGTCTTGGCCAGGGCCAGAAGTGAAAAAGGCGTTGCCGCATAATAAATGGACAATTTGGTAGTTGAAGCGTGGAGCGTGGAGAGTGGAGAGTGTAGAGTGGAGAGTGGAGAGTGGAGCGTCCGAAAATGCCCGCAAGGATGTGCACGAGAATGCCACTCCAGCATTGCTTATCCCTATTTGCCTTGTGGGTGGCTGGCCACAAGTTCTTGCTCCTGTTGGCTGCCGTTGATGCGGTTATAGATTGCCTGGCCCTAACCCTTGGCTAAGCCATAAAATTATTTTGCAACAATTTCTTAGCCCCAGCCAGTTACCCCCTCTCTCTCCCTTATCCTCTCTCTCTTGCTTTGCTCTCTGCTTAAGGGCATTTTAATTTTTGATCTCGTAAATTTTCACAAGAGATAATAATAATAATATGCGTTCAGGTTTACGCATTTTTAGTGGCATACCTGCTGTAAACTTTCTTCTACTCCCACTCCCACTCTCTCTCTCTCTCTCTCTCCCTCTCTCTTGCTCGCTCGCTCACTCGCTCTCGCCTCTGTGAACTTTCATTATTGACTTATGAGCCATAAGAGACCACAACTTGTGCAATTATTAAAGTTGAGCTGCTTTGTGTCCTTCCTACACTCTGCCCTCCTCTTGGCCACTAAATCATCTCTTTGATAAGCAATTTGATTTATTTTATAAAAACAATTTGCTCTTTGACAGGCCCCTGTCCATAAAAGTACAACAACAACAAAAAAAACACGACTGCTCTAACCAGTCTACACTATTTTCCTTGCAAGGAAAACACAGCAAAGAGATAACAAAAGAAAAACTTCCTGTTCAAAGAGCTATAGAAAGAGCGTGTTATGTGCCTGTAAAATAAACTATATGTAAGTTTATAAAAATATAATTTAAACATTATTTATTAACTTTATAATTATGTTTTTATATATATTTCATTTTGTCTATAAAATCTAGCAAATTTACTAGATTTACTATAACTTACAGAGCTCTACAAATCAAGCAAAAGTGTTTTATTATTTTATAAAGTTATGAACTACATTTAAAATCAATTGTTGTACAATCACTTAAGTTTAGCATACTGCCAGCTACAGGGTATTGGGCAAGAAACTGCAAAAGCCGAACGGTAAAATATTTTGGCAGCTATTTCAGTTAGCTAAACCCTTTCCAAACGTTTTGGGCCAAGCAAACGAGCCGCAAGAGCAACAATAGCAAAATGGTATTAACATATTTTAAACCTAAATTGCTGGACTTTTGTTGTGGTCGTTGTTGTCTTTGTTGCTGTTGTTGCTGCTGTTGTTGCTGTTGTTGTTGCTGCCATGTGGCATGTCAAGCATGAAGTGCAAATAGCTTGCAGCTAAATATTTATACACAATTTTTAGTTAACGTTTCTGTTTTTTCCCTTTTCCAGCATATTTGTGTGTGGGGGAGGGGGGACAACTTATCCATCAGACAACACCACTTGTTGTGGCAAGAACTTTGAGTGTTACAACTTGCGGTGAGGGGGAGCGGTTACAGTTATGTGTCTAAGCTCAAAGAAGTTCCAAGAACAGCTGCAAACTTGCTGGTAGAGACTCGCAATCAATCAACTTTTGCAGCACTAGAACTGCAATTGCAATGCACAGACATTTGCAACACTAAACGGCACGTTGCGCAACACTGAACTGCAAGCTTTGACACGCATATTTAGCGCAAGTTTCTTGGCTTAAAAGCCAGCTGAAAAGTTTGTGCAACTTTTTAAAATTCATTGAATGCACATATCATTTATTAAATAATGCCACTGTCGGCACTTCGGCCACTGTTGCCACCGTTGCCACTGTTGCCACTTCGCCTGCTGCTGTTGCCACTTCTCCTACTCTCACTCAGAGTCGTTTCAACAAGAGCTGTTTAAAATTTATAAATGCGTCTGACGAGGCCATTAGAGGGATTTCATTTGCTACACAAAATACACACGCACACACACACACACACGCACACACTCTCAGCTGGCTGTGTGTGCGAAAACCCTTCAGCCTTGAGGTTGGCTAACTCTTGGGTTTGCCACTGTTTGTCCAGTTTGCTTTCGCTTAACGCTTCAAATGTTGCCAAATGGCTAAATTCGTGCGCATAAAGTGAATTGTTTTATGGCCAGCAAGAAGAAGAGTCGCATAGAAAAGAAACGTTTCTCCCAGGCGCAGTCTTTGAAAAACGAGTTAAACACGTGTCCAAAATGGTTTGGGTTCCCTGCCATTCCCTCATCAGCTCATCAGCTGGCAGGCAGCCCCAATTGCCAGGCATATAGCATACATTTTGGGGGGCAATCGAACTGATTGGTTGGGGTCTTTGGTTGCATAGTTTATGGCCGAAATGCCTTGACGTTCATAGATTATGGATGAGCTTCATAATGAGCCAATTTATACAAGAGTTCTTAGCCAGCCAGCTCATTGCCACTTTCCACTTGCAACATAAGCAATTCCATCAGCTCACAGCACAAAGTTGCTCTCTTTCTATCTTCCTCTCTATCTTCCTCTCTCTTTCTTTCGTTCTTTTTTTGTTGGTAATGATATATGAAACCCAAGGAGTTGCTGCCATTTGTTTAAATGCGAATGGACAGGAGCAGCCTGGTCTCAGCTCTCAGCTCTCAGCTCACAGCTTCCATTTGAATGCGCAGATGGAGGAGCAACACATGGCACTGGGTAATCGCATGTGTGGAGCCTTTGGGGCCAGCTGTTGTTTATTTCACTTCAGTTTACTTACCGTCTCTGCCAACTTGGTAGCTTCTGCTGCACGCGTCAGGTGACAAACTTTCTACAATTCTTTATCCTCTTTTTTGCACTTTCAGGGTTAAGCATCTGCAGTAAAGCACAAGGACAACAATTGGCACAGCAGCTGTTGCTTCTTGGCCAGGGCAACAGAGAACAGTAAACAAGTTGACTGTGAAACTCACTCAAAAGGAAACAACTTGAGCAACACGCGATCCAAAGAGTTTAACTCTAAATTCAAATAATAATTGAGCAATGCAACTCGGTTGAGAGTCTTTATTTTAAATGTATTATTATAATTATTATTAATGTATTATTATAATTATAGAGAATATATTTAACACATATCCTGCTGTTTTATTTAGTTGCTTACATTTTTCTATACAAAATAATTCCTATTGCTTCAAAAATAACTTTAATTATTTGCAATTTTATATGTATATTTAAATATATAATTATTATGTTGTTATTTTGTATTTATTCTTAATTGAATAATTATTACTTTAAAATATTATTTGTATATTGATAATACATATTATTCAATACTAAAATGTTTGTTAAATTTTATATAATTTATTTATTTATATTTAAGTTTTATTTATAAAGTTTTAGTAGTACTTTTTAAACATATATAAATATTTTTTATACCAGATTATCCTTTGTTTCTCAGATAAATTACAATGATTTTTAAATTGTAAATATTTTGCTTACCTTTGCTATTTACATTTATATTTTAGTTTTAGTAGTAATTTTTTATATTTTAATAAATATTTATATTGTTTTCGCCTTTTTCTTAACTGAATAATTATTACTCTAATTGTTTTTTAATTTCGTATATTTTATTGACTTTGTAATTTACAATATTTTAGTTTTAGTAATTACTTTTAACATTTTAACAAATATTTATATTATTTTAGCTTTGTTTTTCAATTGAATAATTATTACAATACTTGTTTTTTTTTATCATTTTTATAATTGTTTATTTTTATTTTTATTTACTATTATATTTATATTTTACTTTTCCTTTAATTTAATTTATATTTTCTTATATATATCTATATATATATTTATGTTTAAACATTTCTGTTTAATCTTTTACTTACTTAAACTATAATTATACTTACTTTCTTTACTGAATGACTTAATTATATTATTATATATTTTATTAAAATAATCTTTTCAATATTATATTGATTTTTATTTTAGTTTTCTTTAATTTTATAATCAAACTTTAATGATTCTGTAATTGTTGTTCAGCTTCCTTAACGCTGCGTTTCTTTGGGATTCAGGGACTTCGATGCTTCCTCTCCAGCTGAATTGGGCTCCACAGAGCCTTGGCGCTCCATTCGCTTTGGCATTGCTCCATTTTGTATGTCAGCTTTTTCGCCAGCTAATTTTACGGTAATTTCCAAAGCATCGTAGCCAATTATTCACCTGCGTTGACGTTGGCGTCGCTTAAATTGAAAGGATTACTTACGCTTCATTGGAGCGCACACATACACACACACACACCCACACACACACACACACATTCAGCTCAATTGCGTTGGAGCTCTGGCTGCTGCCTTCAGTGCCATTTCATTTACACATTCATTTTGGTATTGGTATTTTTTCATTACCGTGTGGCGCCGCCTCTGACATTGAACATGCCGCATGCCCTTGCCCCCCTCCAGGTAACTGGCGTCACTCAGAGAGCAATTGAAGCGATTTATTGGTGTCATATGACAAGCACCTGCCCCCCAACCTTTTGCCGCGTTTCCCTCTCACTCTCTCTCTATTTTTATTTTTCGTTTTTTTCTTTTGCCAATCAGTGTCCTTCTGCTCCTGCTGTCGCTTCTGGCGCGTAATAAAAAGTTCAGGCATTAAAAAGCTGACGCGAATGCTTCTTACAACAAGTTTCAAGTGTCGTTGCAACGATTGCTGGGATTGCTGGCACGGCGGCTGCCTTTGGGGCAAGCACCTCAGCAATTCACGCTTTGTGTGCCAATCAAACAAATAAACAAACAGACAGTCAGACAGAGAGAGAGAGGGAGAGGGAGTGCGACAGTCTGTTGGCCACGTTTGATCTCTGTTTGAGATGGCAGGTAACCTGTGGCCAAAGTGAAAACATATTGAATTACCTTGCAAAAGTGTCTCGTTATCGATATGATGATATCTGTTTACCCCCAGCTACTCCCCATTCCAAACGGGTCAAAGGAGCCCTTTGCAATTTGTTAATTTCTTGTCAACAAGCCATGAGTCGTTAGCTTCCTTATCGACTAATTGGCCAACAACAAGCGCTGTTCGAAAACGCTTAGCCTCTTGCCATTTTAATATATTTTTTATTTAACACCATTTACTTTTTATCATTCTTCATTAAACGTTGTGGTCTCCCTCTATCTCTCTCCTCCCCCAATTCCCCCTTCAATCAGTTTGTCCGCCAACCAAACGATTCTCTTTGTTTGTGCATTGATTTATTACCATTTGCATTATCGGCATTAATTTTTCAGCGGTTATTTGCCCTGCATTGCCCCCTCTCTCTCTCACTCTCTCTCTCTCCAACACCACGCCCTCCCCTTTCCACACTCCCCATCTATATACAGTATGGTTACCCAATCACATTCCCCTGTCCTTTCATATTATGTGTTGGCATCGTCGTCTGCTCTGTTTATTGTTAAATAATTAAATTTTCGCATAAATTCATCATCATCGATGGCTCGGGATGTTTTTAATTTCCTTTGACATCGTCACATGCACATGATTTTGCTCGCGGGGGTGTGGGGTGGGGGGATACAGTCTATCAAAAGAAGAGCGACTGTTAATTAACGTTTGTTAGCCAATGTCTATCCACATTTAAAGTTTGCAGTCGCGAAATGCAAGAAATTGTCGTTAAATGTATATTTAATGCAAATTTAATTAAATGCAGTTAATTTTTCAATTTGAAAAGCGTTTTTTATAATCAATTTAAGCCTTGATTTCTGGTTTATTATGTACAAATTTAATTTCTTATAATTCACTTATAAATCAGACATTCGAGAATATTTATCAGCTCAATTTTACTTTTTGTGATATGCTTAAACGTTGCATAGTTTCATTTCAAATAAATGATAATAATTATAATAATATTACTAACAGGATAGTTATTGTTAAAAGCAGTAAAACGAGAAAACCTCTTACTTCAATTACTGCAATGTTAATTCGTGACTGATGTCATTCTGTTAGTTTACATAATTCAAATGGTAATGTTAAGTGACCGCTCGCTAACATTTAAGTTGATATCGATACGCATATACGATATACATATATGCTTTGAAGCTAACATATGATTCGCAACAACAACAATAAGCGAGTAATAACAGTAATAATAATATATATAAAATATCAAGCAGTTGACAGCAATCAATTCTACTTTCAATAAGTTTATCTCATGTGATCTTGTCTGCATTTTGTATCAGTATGTATCAGATTAGCTGGCAAGCTATTAACATCAGTTAGCTTAATGTCAGCTCGATATTTAATTTTCTCTTCAACATTGCGTTAAATGTAATTGATTTTGTTGTCTTGAAACGCTTCAGCAAACATATCGCTTGTCTCCGAAATCCACTCGAATGACTCAGCTGCTGCCCGAACAAATGTTTCATAAATATTTTAAGGCTATTAACGCTTATGATGCGATGCTATGCTCTGCCAACAGACGACAGCTCAACTAATGAGCAATGACATAAAAGGTTTACAAAACAAACTATGACAAAACGTAGCCCAATATTTAATGCCAAAATACTTAAAAAAAAGGAAATCAAAAGAGAGAAAGAGATTGAGAGAGGGCAAAAGCTGTCTTTTATGAGAAAAAAACCTCTACAAAACTAAACTCTTGCCCCGCCCAGCAGCAACAAATTTGATAGATCTATTTGTAGTGTCCCGCTCTGATGCATTTGTTGTTGCTGTTGCTGCTGCCTGTTAGATGCAACAACTTAAAATCCCATTTGATGCACTCTTCTTTTATGATGCCTGCTTCTTCTTCTCCTCCACCTCCTCCTCAGCCACTTCAATCTTCATAAACTTGACAAAAATCCCCAACGAACAACGATGACGAACAGAAAACGAAAAATTATGTTCCATTAATGGAGCGAATGTTTCCTTTTATGGGCTGCATATAAAATGTAAACTACTTAAGCGGCAGCAGCCCGAGACTGCAACATGTGGAAGCAGCAGAAGCAGCAGCAGTGGCAGCAACAGCAGCAGCAGCAGCAGTGGCAGTGTCAGCTATCTAGACTTTGTGGAGTATGTTTTCTTATATTCTCCTGTCTGGCTGCTGTCTCCTCCTACTGTTGAGCTGAGCTGAGTTGCCTTGGGGCAACACACACACACACACACTCCCACACACACGCACACACACTCTGCATTGCCGCCCCTGTCTCATTATGTCACATGTGACACTGTTAATGATTATGTGTATATATGTACTCTATGCCACGCCCTCTTCATAGTATACCCCCCAAAAAAAAAGCAAAAAATGCGAGAGCACACGAGGCGAAGTGGCGTGGAGTTTCCCCCTTTTATGCTGCTGGCTTGTTAGTGCAACCCGACGAGGACCGTGACGTGAAAATCTAGGAACAAATGTTTTGGTTCCCACTTGTGAAAATCCCCAATGCGACACAGATGACAACAACAGCAACGACGACAGCTCGCAACTGTGGTTCCTGTTTATTTCTAGTTCTAGTTGCTGGAGTTCTTTCCCAGTTGAAGTTTCATTAAAAATACATAAAAATCAAAACGCATTTGCCTCCAGGCGGAGAGACGACGACAACAACATCAACAACAGCAAACAATGGAACTCTGTGCCCCTTTAACATCAAACATGCTACGGGATTGCATAGATATGTAGCTTGTTTATTTTATATTTTCATCAACTATTCTTATTGGCGTCAGACTTGATTTGTTTGAACAAAAAAAAACTAAATACTAATTACTAGTTTGTCTTTTGTTTTCGAGGGCATCGCCCACAACAAATCACACACAATATCCATGAGTAAAGGCGGCTTTTTCAAGTAAACCACAACAAAACAGTTTAAAAGCTGTGGGAAAAGTTTACAGTTGTTCGCATCTTGATTGGGTTTTAATTGTACAACGCTAATTTGTGGGCCAACTCGTTGGTAATTTCCTTGTTCTTTACATTTACCCTGATAAAGTAACTACAATCAACTCTACCAAGAAATTGCCTTAACTAGAACTATGTAATTGTTGGAATTGACTTACAATTAGATGGGCGTTGTTTTGAATATTTAAATAGCTTGTACTACATGCACACTATATGTACGTACAGGTGTTAAAGGTAATACTTCTACTGACTGTGCAAGTTCCAGGATATATTGTGGCATTCAAAATACAGCAAACTATGCGATACTTAAAATATTTGTTAAACATTTTACGTAAATAAAGTTCAGTTATATTTTTAGTATGTACTCAAAATAAGAAGAATTGTAATAGCTAATTTATAATATTACCATAGATAAAACTGTCCTTTTTTAACTATTTATGTTTATTATTAACAACTACTTTGATTCAATAGTATTTATAGTATAAATAAAACAATTATTTCAAATTAATGAATATATTGAATAAAAATTATAAATATATACATAAATAAATATGTAAGTTTTGTTAATAACTATTGCACTTTCAATTAGAATTCTCACAATTAAGCTTTCTTATACAAACTTAACAGACAACAATCTTGTTCAGCACTGTTAACATACATACACACACATATACATACATAGTTACATTCATACCTACATATGTTTATTCTCAGTCTTTCACTTTGCCTTGCAGCTCATTTCATAAGTATCAACTATTGTATTATTCCTTTGCTTCCTTCTTCATTTACAGCTGTTAGTTTTTCATTCTCTTTGCTGCGTTTTTTCGCTCTCATAGTTACCCGTTATGGCAATCGACAAATAAACGCTTTCCACTACAAAATGTACGTGCATTTTGCTCTGTTTTGCGTATGTGCAGTAACTTTACAGTGGAAACGGTGCATAAGTCGTAGCCAATCATTTACCATTTCCATTTTTGTCTGCTCTTTGATGCTTTAGTGTCAATTACGAGCAACTACAGCGTAATGTGCTTCCCAATTGCTGGCACGCTTGCATATTTGATGGATAACATGTCTGTTTATATTTCCAATAACGCCCAAAGGCTTATTAATATCCCTGGCTCAAAATTGTGGCCCATGTGATGCAATCTTGTTAATAGCCAAAGGTAGAAATGTCCCAATGTCGTTTGTCGTTTGTCGGTTGTCGGTCGATGGCAAAGCGACAAATTTGCACTAAACGCAAGTGCAGTGCCAGCTACCTTCTGCCTGCCCCGTCACAGGTTAGTTCAGGGGGTTGCCTCCGGTCAGGCGCAACGACTTAACGGCAATTAATGCAAATGAAGGTGGCTGCGCCCGTGTCTCTCCCTTACAGTCTCTCTCTCTCTCTCTGTTGCTCTCTGCTGTATGTTGAAACTGGGATGCGACTGTAGGGCATTTTGGTGCACTTGTGCATGCCTAATTATTAGGACAATTTACTCATGGAATTTGCCTATTAATTAGCTATTGCACACGACCAGAGTCGTGGCCGTCGACGACGACCAAGTTTGGATTTGTGGGCTTTGACTTAATGCACTCATTGATTATAATGAAATCAGACAGTGACATCATGTAGGACTGCCCACTGTGTCTGTGTCTGTGCTTCGTTGTGTCTCTGGGTTTGCCATCTTTTAATTTGTCCACGCTCATAATTAATAGGCAACCACCGCAGGCTTTAATAGGATTTCATCTTTGGTTATTCAGTTTTCCCGCACTGCGAATTACCCCAAAACGCGTTCAAATAATTTCGCATGATTTATGTTTACAAATTAACGCGCTTATGCGCAGAAGTCGAGTATAGCCGACTGTCACATGCGCTGCAATGGCAAGCGTAGATAATCAAAGTTGATGTAAATTAATTGATACTTATTCAAATTCCAAGTTGTGAATACTTGCGCTAAGCTAAGGCTTTCGATTGTGGTTGAAAGCATTCTTCACTCAGACTTTCCTAACTTTCAGTGGGTAAAGTTCCGTTCCCTCCCTGGCTAATGTTATCGCATACTTTCCCACAACAATGTTTTGTTCTCCAACCCAAGGTCCAAATTAAAATTTATAATAATAATAATAATCGTAATAATAGCAACAATAACAACAGGCGATTCAGTCGTGCGAAATGCTTAAAAATCTTAGTATATCCTTGTACTTATATATAGAAGGAAAAGAAACATTATTAATCAATGTCCGGAGGAGAAACTCTTGTTGCCATGTCCTTGACAGGAGTCCAATGAGGCCGCTTCGGCTGTGACTCAAGTTGAGAGTGTGTGGCCGGCCAGGTCTGTCCTAAATTCGCGTCCCTGGGGAGAAACACTGGAGACACTCATCGCCATGTCCTGGGGCCGCCATAAAGCAGCTTAAGCCCAATGGCGGCCACTTTTGGCCAAGGACAGCGAGGACTGCCAGGACAGGCAGGACAGCCAGGACATAGCCGTGTTGAGCTGTACGTTGAGCGCATTGAACGAACTTTGCTAATTTTCTTTCCTGTCACGTTGATTTTTTGTTTACCATTATAGCTGGACTTGTGTCGCCACCTAAAAAGGACACCCTCCCCTCCCATCCTGCAGACAAGAGGCAACTTGACTTGATTTACGTGGCAGCCTCTATAGCCGAGCGGCATTTCAATTAAATTTTATTTTCTATGAGCTCGAGCGTTCAAATCAATGAAATATAATCGAATTAATTACGTCTAGCTGGCAGTTTGGAGCCACTCTCGGAGTTGCACCACCTATGGGGGGGGCTGTGGCAAAGTCCGGTTCGTGCCACATAAATTTGCGATTTGGCTGCGATTCATTGCCCACTGATTTTGGACCGGATTTGTATTATTGTTAATGGCCAAGTTGTGTTTTGGCCATTCAGCTGCTGCTGTTGCTGCTGCTACTGCTGCTGCTGACTTTGCATAAGGATCTGCTTTGTTGCCAGTGTTTCGACCACGTTCCAGGGGTTGTACGCTTCTTGTCCTTGTCCATTTGTCGTTTCTCGTTTTTAATTAGCATTCAGCTGGCAAAGAGTCGCCTCTTTGTTGCGTAATTAGCTGAGTTTTGATTTATTGCCAGGCGAATGCTTG
Organism: Drosophila macrospina; assembly: GCA_035042075.1. Classification (NCBI taxonomy): domain Eukaryota; kingdom Metazoa; phylum Arthropoda; class Insecta; order Diptera; family Drosophilidae; genus Drosophila; species Drosophila macrospina. The sequence continues at coordinate 7,824,983 of JAWNLW010000591.1, forward strand.
CCAGCTTGTCCTTCCACACCGTTCCCAGGTGCCATGCTCCCTTCTAGCTGTTGCAAATATTTACACAAAATTAAAAATTGTCAAACTGTCAAAGAGCTTAATGCGTTTCATCTTTGTGCACAAAAAACTTAAAGGAAATTAGATAAATATGCTATGCTAATTAGTTGTAATAGATCAACAAAGACAAAGCTGCGCTTACTTTAAATCACTTTATGAGTTTGAGAGATATAATATAATGTGCCAGCAGCAAAGTTCTCTTAGTAGTTTAGCCTCGGATTAATTTGATTAATATTGCAAAGTTTTGTATTTATCACTTTCGTTAAATACTATAAATGAAATTAAATGTACAATAAATAAAAGATACTTAGAGCAGCTTCATCAGATCAGCTCATTGACATTGAATGAATTATTACATTCGCTAGAAATTGTTGAAAGTTCCTCACTTAATAACAATGTTGCTTATTGCATAATAAAGTGTTGCGAGCACATCACACATCATGGCAAATTAACAATTTAATTTTAATTTTAGCTTGCGCTTACAATGGATCTATTGTTGTTGTATTTCTTTCATTCGTTCTTTGTTTCTCTCTCGCTTCACTTGTAATTAACTTTTATGATGTAATAAAAATGCTGCTTAATGTAATGCAGCCTATCCAGCAAGTTCAATTTGCTATAATGTAAATCAGAGCGATTATGATGAAAATTGTGTCTGTCTGCCTGTCTGTTGCCCTTGGCAACACTGAGGACCTATGGTTCAGCCCCATGAAAATCTTAATAGTTGCAATAAAAATAAAGCAAAAATACAACACAAAAATGAAACCTCGTTGTTGCAATCCGCATGAATTATGCAGTTGAGCAGAGGAACTACATAAACGCATAACCATACACATAGTACATATACACATACATATATCTTGCATGCCATCTCGCTCTCTCCTTGGATGGCGACTCCCCCCGGGCATTGCAATTATGCGTTTGTCCAGGTGGCTGCGACACCGACACAAAGGCAACGCTGACCAGCCGATAATTAAATAATTTTAATGCAATAATGCTGGAGAATGCAGGCGCAGTGAGGTAGACAGAGATAGAGAGAGGCGGAAAGTGAAAGGGAAGACAACACAGAGAGAGAGAGAGAGAGAGAGAGAGAGAGGAGAGAATTGAGCCAGCACTATCAATTTGTACATCGGCTTAATTGATAATCTTTGGCTATTATTTAAATGCAAGCACGTCGGAGCTTTGATTCGATTCCAATTTGTTGCGCTAACGATTTCAATTTGATTGCGGCAGCCCCAACACCAACAACAGCAACAACAAATATACAATGTATATATATATGTGTGTCTGTGTGTGTGCGTGTGTGTGTGTGTGTGTGATTATCCAAGTAACGAACACACTCTGAAGTTGCCTATTATTTTATAGCGAGCTCAAAGCTTTTGATTGTGTGCGATTCACATTTGTCTGTGTGTGTGTGTGTGCGTGTGTGTGGCATATGATGTGTATTTAATGTGAGTGTAAGTGTGCGAGTGTGCGTGTGTGTGGCTGGCCCTGACCAGTTCAATGATAAACTGGCATTCAAACAATTCTCTTGCTTAATTTGTTGGCATTTGCCCATAAGTGCATGTTTATTGAATTAGAGATATGCAATCATCGAGCTGACGGAGTTGTGCTGAAATGTAGGCCAAAGTTGCTTATCTGCTATCGCTTGGGAGTTATCGGTTAGATAAGAGATGAGAGCTCTGCCGATAAACACTACATATCCTATGAACTTAGTTGAACTTAATATTTCAATTCCTTAACTTACTGGTTGCTCTTTCCCTATCTCACTTTCCTGTCTCTCTCTCTCTCTCTGACTCTCTGTTTCTATCTCTCTCTCTCTCTCTATCCCTCTCTCTCTCTCTCTCCCTTTCACTCGACTTTAGTTGCTTTAGATCTACACTAGCTTATTCGCCATCTCCCTCCCACTTGAAGTGACTCTTCAGGCGCATTTGTTTGATTACTGATCCATTATGAGAGCTTACGTTATTTAAGCTCAAGTCCCATCTAAATCCGCACTGCAGTCGCTCATAAAGCCCACAAAGAGCTCACGCCAAATTAGCCCCGGTTTGAAAACGGCAACTTCAAAGTGCACAATTGGGCAGAGGTGCAGGGGCAAGGTGTGGGGGCTTTGACCACACCTCCGTTGAGGGGGGACTACAACAACTGTCTGACCTGACCAGTGCTGTGCCTCTCTCCAGCATGACCTGCTTTGTTTTTAGCTTTGCTCTGGCAACTTCAACCATTCTGCTGCCTCCTTCCGTCGGCCAGCTCCAGTTGGACAGCCTATTAATACCCCAACAAGGCCAACAAGGCAGCCAGCCCCGGCCAGCCTAGTGGGCTTTGGAGTGGGTTAGCAAATGCATTTTCAACCAAATAAAAACCTAATTAAATTAAAAGCTAATTTTAGAGTGAAAGTAAAGCGCAGTTGCTCGCCGGGAGCTTAACCGCATCGAAGTTGCCAAAGAACACACAGAGAATACATAGAACCATTTGGGTATACTCTTCTCGGATGTGTGGGTATTACGAGTTGCTCAGAAACAGGGAAAACTTGCTGAAAATATGAAATTGAATTTATGCCAAATAATGTCAATTAAATTGGAAATGAAAAGTCCATTAATCATTGTTTGTTATAATTATAATAAGAAAACTATTAGTTACTGTGTAAAAATTATATTTTATTGAATTATATATAGTTTAGATATTGTTTAGTAACAGAGCAAATAAAGCAACTGCATTAGTTTAAGATAAAGTCAATTAAAACCTAGAAATGAATAAGGTAAATATTTTTAAATAATATTACATTTAATTATAATATGAATAAGCTTAAATACTGCCTACAAAATATTATTTTACTAAAGATTTGATATTGAAATAGTTTAATAATAATAAATTCATTCAATTATAATTTAATTATATTACCTTTTATATATTTTAAACTTACATACTTCTGGCTATTTATTAACTAAGAGAAGAAATAAAAATTAAATTGATTAAAGATCAAATAAATAAAATTATAATATTATATATTACATTTTACTACATATTTTATATAAAAGGTTAAATAATAATAATTACAGTTAATTATAAGTTAAATATATAACTTTAATGTATTTCAAACTTACATAGAACAATTTTGCTCTTCTATTATTACAATTTATTTAACAACAGAGAAAAGGAAAAAAATCAAATAAATTGAATTAAATTAGAAATGCAAAAAGAAAACTTTATTTATTATTAATTCATCTAATTTCAATTAGCAGAAGCACAAATACTGTCTAGCAAATTGAGTTTAAGTGCGATTATAATACTCTCTCCTCTCCAGCTAAGCATTTGCTAGGGAATTACGCATTCGTCGAGTTGTTTCTCTTCTCTTCTCTTTTGCAGCTTTTTATTGAACAATTTAAAAATAAAAAGAAAAACGAAAATTAAATTTTATGCCTCATCCAAAATGATATGATAAACGCCACAATATGTTGAATTTATTCTAAAGGTCTTTAGTTTATGGGCTATGTTGGACTGGAGGTTGCTCTTTAGGAAGAGACAGTGCCTACAAAATTGTGTCCACGACTCGTCGAGGCGGCGAGTTCCGCGTACACTTCAATAAAATAATGCCCGCTGGGGAACATATGGCAGTGCAGAATTTTATTACGCCGTTTATGGCTTTTCAGCGTTATGATGATAGAGGCGGCACAGGAGGAATAGGAAGTAGTGGGGAGGGGGAGGGGAGGGTGGCAAAGCATTGGACAATTCGGTCTGGTTACCAATGCTACCAATGGTCGCGCGAATATTTATTGATGTCAACAATAGAGGGCAGATAGCGAGAGGGAGCGAGAGAGAGAGAAAGAGCGAGAGAGAGAGAGTTGTGGCTGGGGAAGTGTAGGCGTTACTGAATGTGGGTTGAGCTACGTGCTGGCATTTAAGTATTAAAACGCGGTCGATGGACGCTATCAATGCGCGTTGATCTAAACGCTTGACACGCCTCGGCGACGCGGCCAAAGGCGTGTGGCATATGTCGATGTTGAGGGTGGGGCAACCCTTTCCTACGTCTGCGTCCGATAACAATCGGTATGAGGAAAATTACTTAATTTTCGTATGCCCTGTTTTCTTTCTCTCTTTTTCTTCGCATTCGCAGTGAGTTGTAAAATTTAGCACGCGACTCATAATTCAAATGTCCTCGCAACGTACTTCTGGCAGTTGTTTGTTGACTGTTTTGTTTGGTTTGGTTTGCTTTAGCTTGTTTTACCTGTGCTGCGGCACACGTAGCCCAAAGGATATTCTGTTCTTGCCGCCAAGTCGTTTGCCTTCTATTTTTTTTCTTGAAAATTTGTTTATTGCGGCACTTGAGCAAAAGTGGCATCATCTTCCAGCAGACATTACGATGAGGCTTTGGAGCTGATGCTGGAGACGGCGTTGGATTCGACGTGCTTGCGCCATTTTTGCCTTATCCTTCCGCTTGTCTGTTTGTTTGTTTGTGCTTTGCTTTGCAGAAATCGTTAAAGAAATGACAAATAAGACGCCACACTCCTTCCCCTTTAAGCACCCGCACCCCCCCAGCAAACTCCCACACTCTCTTGCTTTCTTTATGCCTGTCAACGGTTTGACGCTGCTTTTGTTGTTGTTGCTGTTTGGACCAAGCTGAAAGTAAACTAATATTTCATTTGAAAAATATACCAGAAATGTCTTTTGTACATTTATTTTTTGACATGTTGTTTTGTTTTTCACTCTCCCTCTGTCTGTCTGTCTATTGCCATTCGCATTCCCATTCTCCATCTCATTCTCTGCTTCATTGCATAAACGCACGTTCACAGCGGGACAAGAAGAACAACAACAACAACAACAAGAAGAGCGAAAAGAACGACAACAACCCGACAAGTCCTTGAGCAATGTTCGCGTTCAGATTTACGAGTATAGAAAACGTTTTCATTTGAATAACAGGCGAAACAAATATTTTGGACAGCCTCAGATCCGGCTAAGACTTTGCTTTGTACGTGTACCAAATGCTACTCATAATAAAAATGAAGATAGAGCTGCTCTGACAGCCGACGCCTCTATGAAATATCTCTCTTTCAGCTATATATTTGGGTTAAGCTCCAGTCACTTGGCAAATGCATTGGAGCTGACTTCTTAATTGTTGAGTTATGAGAGACAACTCAAAAACATAATATAATATAATATAAATCAGAGAACAGCTGTTAGTTGAACTTAATTCGATAACTACCTAACTAACTATCGATACTATCGTTTAAAGAGTCGAGCATAACATTGCTACAAGTTATTAACATAGCAATCACAAAGGACTATAAATATAGTATTTATTATTAGACTCTAAATAATTAAATATGAATTTTTATAGATTAATTGGAATGTGTTACATATTAAGGCTTTCTATGCTATAGACTTTAAATATATATATTTATCAGCTGAATTTTTTAAGTATGTCTCTCCTTGTCCTCCTTCTCTGCAGCAACGCATGTGGTGTGGTCTACATAATGAGGTTCCCAACAGAAGCCACAACTTGAACAATTTCAACAAAGGGATGCAGAGAAAATAGCCCACATTTGATGGCAAGCGTGTTGTTGAAGAAGTGTGTGGAGGGGGGAGGTATACATGTTGTTATTGTGCAGTCTTTCATCAATTTTGCCGCTGCTGTTCTTTGTATATTTTATATTTTTCTCAGTCCTCGGCCTTTTCGCGGTAGCTGACTTAAATCAAGTTCCCCAGCAAGTATTTTTTATTTTTATATTTTTAATACACATACATGCATGAAATTGCATTTCCTTTTTTTAACATTTCATATTATGCAGCTCATAATAAACCTACTAAATTCTATTTAACTTTGCTGCGCTTTTGAAAACCATTTAAATATAATGAAAAATATTTTATAAAGGCGCTGCAAAAACACAAATAAAATGCAGGCAACATTTTTGCTGTGCTTGGGTGGGTAATTTTCATATGTGTATGTGTGTGTGTGTGTGTGTGTGTGTTTGTGTATGTGGAAAGCTTTTTGATATTTTCAGGCAGAAAATATTGTACGACGAGCTTGTGTAAAAAGGAAGTTTTTAATTAAATTATGTGCGCAGTTAAATGTAAAGTAAAAAGCTGCAAAAATTCCCAAAGACAAAAATTATGCGGTAAATAAAATGGACATAACTACACACATACATATACAAGGGTGGTACAATGTGTGTGCCTTGGCTAGGGACATTGTATATACTAGTACGAACTGTGGGCGTGGCGCATGCACGGCAATTGCCCTTGAGGCAGCAGCACAGTTTCATTAATTTTCCAAAATGTCAACAACTAATCTGCCAATTTGTTACATTTTTCCCTGCAGTCGCCTAAGGGTTGGGGTTAGTCTGGCGGAGGGGGTAGCAGGGTGCGGGCGGGGGCTTGGATTAGCAAATTGCTTGTACGCCACAGCAACAAAATCCTGTTTACTTTGTCAACATGTGTTAATGCCGCGAGTAAGCCATGAAAATCGAAGACCAGCCAACATCTGAGACCTTCCTAGGCAAGTTGTTGCTGCAGTTGAGTTTCGCCATCCGATTCTCTTAGCTGTTTCAATGTTTGGCAGTTGCTCTCCACTAATTTCTGCTACTTTGGCGCAAGTTTTCTTGTCTCAGCAAGGCGATTAATATGTCACGACAATATCAAAGCTAATTGATCAGCCGACAAAGCGATGTTCCCACAGAAAGAGACGCAAGCAAACACAGACAGACGAAGAGAGACGGAGACAGAGACAGCGACATTGTCAACTTGGTAATTAGTTGTGAGAACAGCTAAAGTCTATCAGGAGCTGAGGTGCTTCGCTTGACTAATTATTCAAGCGTTGACCATTGCCATTGCCACTATTGCCAAGGACAAGATGTTAGACGGATTGGCCAACAGATGAAACAACTTGATATAAATAAATAAATAGTAAAGTAAAATAAAGATATTTATTCGTTAAATTGTTAATGAATTCTTATAAATTCAAGTTGTTTAATATTCTTCGGGTCAAATTAATCAATATAAAAGTAGTTAAAGTAATTAACATTCATAAGAAGTGAGTATACGAGAATTACTTATAACTTATAATTCTACCCTGTGCCAAAGAAACAAAAACCTTTCTCGTTTCAATTCATATTTAGTGATTATCTTTTACGACCTTCTTTTATGTTTACTCTCTTGAAATCTCTCTTGATTTAAGCTCTCAATTCTGATTGGCATTTAGTCCTAATGCTACTCTTTGTTGAGCGTTACCACTTAGTTGCAATGCTACTCTTTGTTGCGTATACATACCTACTTATACATACATATATCACGCTAGAAGATCAGCTGTTCGTTAGCACTGCGTAGTTTTGCGTCTCCTTTTCTCTTACTTAACCCGTGTGTTGAACTTTCATATGTCGACAGTGCCTTCTGCAAATGCAGACAAATGCATTCGCGTATTTTATTTTATTATAAAATCATAAGATTTTGATAGTTTATATTTGTACAATTCAAATCTACTCTTCATTTACAATCTAAAAATAATATTTGCTAATCAAACAATCAGTTTTTTAGTTTTATAGTTTAATAATCAATCAAAAATTGTTATGATATAATTGCCAGTTTTAAACTCTTAATTTGCCTCTTCCCCCTATTCGGATTGCATTCGTATTTAATGGACACTTTGGATGATTTACACCCTTTCAAAGTTTCAGAGTGCCCCATCTATGTATCTCTATACTCAGCTATTTATATGCAAAGGTTCATCGAGTCCTTGAACTCTTGGCACAACACTATGTTGGCTACGAAGCGTGAACACACTTCCACACCCTTTGCACCGCACAACACACAACTCACACACCTCAGACAGCCACATCTCTTATTTATCTGTAACGACTGATGGATAAACCCCAAAATAACAGTGTTACGCTATATATAACCCATACTTTATCAACCCTCAGCTATTAGAAGTGGCCCCAGCTAGCTGTAGCGCTATCCCTATTCCTGCCCCTGTCCCTATCCCTATCCCTGTCCCTCTTCCAATCCCTAAAGATATCCATGTCCGTTGGCACTGCTGTGGCCCTGCGATATGCGCATTTGTTAAGTGAACTGTAAATACAATTTCACATATGACGCGAACTGCGAGCTGAGAGTGTGCACAACAAGCCGGAGCTGAGTATCGTCAGTTTTTCAGGGCTGCCACAGATGATGGGGTGGCACCAATTTCAATTTATGCAATACAAGCGATAACTCTTTGGCACCCTGTTGAACCCCCCCACCACCCAACGCGTCTCGCACTTCTCTCTCTGCCCTACACATCCACATCCGCATTGCATGCAAAGCAAAGCTACCTGCACATTGGCGGCAATTGCCGGCGCGTGCGTCTGCTCCTCAGCCTCTCTTTGCCAGACACTCTCTCTCGCTCTCTCACTCTCTTTCTGTTTGTCTGTCTGTTGCTCTGTGTCTGTCTGTCTGTCTGTCTGCATGCTGCTTACTTCATGCGGGGTGCGCACAGACCTTGATCCAATTTAGTCGTTCCGCACTCCAAAATCCAACCCACCCCCCTCCATTCCTCTCCCCAGCCATCCCGCTGTTGTTCTTGTTGTTGTTGTTGGTGTAATGCGACGCAACGGGCGAGCGTCTGCATTAAAATAACATTTTTCTATTGGATTCAATACTTCAACTCTGACGCCGCTCGGCTTTAGGTGGGAGAGAGCGACAGAGAGAGAGAGAAAGAGTGAGGGGAAGCTGGCAGGAATACATTGTATATATATTTTATTTCATGGGTGTTTAAATTTTAAAATAACAAGCGACGTCGGCATCGGCATCGCTCACTGACACGTGGCATTCAAGCGGGGGACTGGGGCAGCAACAACAACAAGAAGAGGAACAACGACAACAACAAGGCGTCACCAGGTGGGGTTAAAGTGTAGCCGCCGTTGGCCATAAAGCTCGTGTTACAAAGCGTCTGGCGACTTCTTTTGCCGTGTGAGTTTGTGTTATTGTTTGGTTTGTTTATTGGCCTCATTGCCGCTGCTACAATTGCATTTGCCATGGGCAACTAAACAAAGGTCGCTCTGCAAAGCCAAAGTCCTTGGGCTTCTCTCTACATTTCCATTTCCACTTTTGGTTGAGGTTACAAGCACTTGGCTTTCATCTAATGCGACTTCAACTTGATGGGCTTATGTAAATTATGCCAAAAATGGTAGCAGCTCAGCCTGCCGGCAGGTGACTGCCCCCCACACCATCCCCCGCCCAACACTTTTGCAGCTGCAGCTCATTCAGAGCTGCCACCATATTCACTTCCAGCAACAACTCATGCTTCATATATCAAAGCAATGTCCTCGAAAGAGAACTCAACAGCATTTTGTTAATTTAAATAATATATACTATAAATTATATGAAATATATGCATCTACATATATAAATTTGTTACACTCCTGAAACCAGATAGAAGAGGGAAGTGTCTAGCTTGTATTTCCTTTAATCTAACTCTTGTTGAGAAAGAAAACTTGTTTTCTATGCAGTGCTCTCTTGAGTTGTTAAAAATAAATTAAATGCATTTATGCAACTGAGTTAGCTACAGATCTTCTAAATAATTCTTTATTCATTAAGTAAATTCACACTGTTTGAAGTTGGTATGAGCTTATTTGTTTGTTAACTGTTGTAAATATAAGTAAATTAGTAATTCAATTACTCTTGTTTTTTCTTCGCAACAGCTTTTGTGCTCTTTTATTGCGACTTTCTCTTTTGCTCTCCCGATCAGAACTGCTCAATTCACCTCGTGTTCAATAACTCTCTCTGTCTCTCAGCTGACTGTGGTGGGAAGGCTAAGAGGCGTTGCCAGATTCTTGCATTAAATATGACTTGTTGAGGCAGATGCTTGCCTTAAATGCCAAATAATCGAATGTATTCCAGTTAACTAAAGACTTTCTTATCCTTATTCTACCCCTAAATCATACCCTGTAATAAGTTATACCTCAGTTTGCCTAGTTTTGTCTAATTAGAGTGTTTATTCGTTTGCTTTTTTGGCATTATTCACTCGGCTGCCTTTTGACATCTACTTCTAAGGCTCTCAAGCAAACTCTCTTAACAGCAACTAGAGCCTTACATTGTGACAAAACAATCTTGAAAATGTTTGCTGCTCTCCGTTTATCTTATTGTTTGCATGCCCCGCTCCCCCTTTGCGAGACACACACATAAAATATGGCACAAACCCCTTGCGAATATTTTATTTTAAAGCTGATTTGATCTAAGCCTTGAAATTTACCTATGTTCTGGAGCGAGCAGTGGCAGGAGAGAGAGAGAGAGAGAAAGCCGTGGAAAGCGCTTTGAGAAATGGCAAGTTGTTTTCCCGTTGACTGAGCGACCTTTTATGTAAATGTTGCTCACCCATATGCATTCGCTTGTAAATCCGCAGCTGTTGTCAGTCAGTCAGTCGCAGTGGCCATTAGTCCGTGGATGCTGGGCCAGAAGTGCCCCTAGCTGGTTTCGCGCTTGCCACCACTTAAGACTGTTAAATGCAACAGCAACAGCAACAACAACAGCAATAACAACATCTCAAAGTTCTTCAATAACTTCTTTTGCACAGTTTGACTCACTGACTCACTGCGTCTCAGGGTGGATGCGGAAATGCTTGCACAACTGCCAAATGCCGGCACGCGCACAGGATTTGCTGTCACTGACACCCCGATACAGCCTTAGCGGGGGGAAGGAGGAGGGGGAGGGGGAATAGTCTGGGACTCAGCTGCAGCATTCCTTCCCCTTGAGATGTTCCTCCCGTTGCATAATTATCAATGTGCGCACTAATGAAGGCGACGCCCTAAAAGATGACGAAGGACATGTGCCGGCCATCCAGCTTCGCAGGATTTGTGTGTCCTAAGCAAACACAAGGCCGCCCCTCCTTGACGGTTGTTCAATTTGCCCGGCAACTGGCAAACGGAAAAATTTGACGCTTTTACGCAATTTTTCTTGGCCCATTATGTTTATTATTGTCTTAGCCTGACGCATTGACCGTTACGGGGAGGTTACGGGTAAGACAAGCATGCATTATACTTATTGCTTGGCCCGGCTGCACCCCCCTACCCTAAGTAGTACCCCACTCAGCTGTTTTGCACACAAGCGCGTTTATAGTCACAGCTTCCTGCCGTTTGCATTCATAATCCTAATGGAATTGATTTCAGCTCCGATCCTGCTTGGATAATATACGAGAATTGCTGTTGCTGCGGTTTGTCAGGCGGCTCTATCCCCTGTCCCCCCCCTCTTCTTGTTATGAAAGCTGACAAGCATATGCCAAAAACTTTGTCTGGCTTTAAGGGGGTCGCGATTTGCGCCCTCACATTCAAAGTCATTCACTGGGCAATAAATGAGTGCTTATAAATCAAACGAATGCTTATTATATTCATGCAGTTTTAATGAGTTTCACTGCTGTCCAACTGTGTGTGCGTGTGTGTGTGCGTGTGTGTGGGTGTGTGCGGGTGGAAAGCAGCAGTCGACGCATAATTGTTTATCCTTTTAGAGTCCTGCCTGGCTCGTTGCGGTCATTGACTGCTGCTGGTCAACTGGGCGAGGGTTACTTCTGCCTAAGGATTTATTTGGTTGCTAAGAATGCTTGCTTAATAATAAGGCAACTAGACTTCAATTGTAATTATTTATTGTATTTAATTGTATTTAATTGTTTGCCTAGTTTTCTTAGCCGCTTGAAGATTTCTTTTATGCACTTTCAATTATTTGTCTCAGCTCAGATCGATGTGTAGTGTGAAACAATGATTTTATAAACTTAATCTATAACTAATACTGCTTAAATTTTAAAGAAATACTCAATAAACAAAAAAGAATGCAATAAATATAATATAAACTCACTTAGAAGCAGAAGAGTCAGCTGAATTGTAAAGTTTATTCAAGTATTTCAAGAATTCAACAATTATTGAGAGTAAGCTGCTGTGAAACGATGATTTTATAGACTTAATCTATAACTAATACTGCTGAAAATTTGTAGAAATACTCAATAAACGAAAAAGAATGCAATAAATATAATATAAACTCACTCAGAAGCAGAAGAGTCTTCTTAATTGTAAAGTTTATTCAAGTATTTCAAGAATTCCACAATTACTTATTGAGCTGGCTAAAACTTAATTTAAGCCACAGAGTCAACACAGTTAACTTAGCAGGCAAATGGCCCAAACTGTAAGCTTAGCTAACTAGTTTAAAAACTAAACATTGTGTAACTTACCTCAATCCGCAAGCACAACAGCAGCAACAACAACAAGAGCAACAATGACAACAACAGCAACAATGACAACATGACTGACAATCTTCAAGTCTAACACACACACACACACACACACACACACACACAGACACACACGCCCGCCCAACTTTTGGGCAGCTCTTTAATTAACAACTTTTGCAGGATAATATGAAAACGAGGTAACTCCCCGCTCCTCCCTCCCCCCGTTCCAAGCCAAACTATTTGTTTAACAAGCTATGAAGTAATTACCTAAAAAAACAACAATTTAGAAGAAACTGAAGTAGATAAACATGAAGTTTAGCTACGCTGCAAATGCCAAACACAATAATTTGCATTTAATTTGACATTTTGTAATTCAACAACAACAACAACAACAACAACAAATGTCCAACTGCAAATGGAATCCAGGACAAAGTCGTCGAGCGGCCCAATAATTTCACGAGAAATATGTGCAGAGGGGCAAATGAAATTTGGCAGCGGCGGGTTGGACATATCAATGAAGGGTTACCGCACACACAAACACACACACAGACACACACACACACACACACACGCACACACGCACGCACACACACGCACATATTTAAGGCAATCGTCATTAGCAGCAACCGAGGCCGCAGCATCAGCCCGGCAAATGAGCTCGGCTACCCTCATTCCAAATGAATGAATGCCAGCATTCAGCATCCCTCCCATGTCATTCACTTGCGGCTCTACGCCGGCTCCAAACCTGCTGCAGAGCAGCTAGCCTCGCTTTTTCCACACACACACACACACAGGCCAAAAGTATTTGCCGCTTTGAGGTGCGGCCTGTGCTGGTGACAATTGAAAATCCAATAAAGTTCGCTCTCCCCGATCCCCCGATTCCCCGTTTCCTTGCCATGCCTTGGCAAGCTCACCCAGCCACAGCTCCCCCAGGACGGCTGACCTAGGCTCGGCTCTGGCTTTGGCTATTTTAATTTAAACGAGGTTGCCGCCTAATCACAAAACCGGCGACGTTTTGGCAACCCCCTTGACCAAAATACGCATCCTGTGTGGCCAAAATATTGAAGTAATGAACTTGCTTTATGTTACCACTGGGCGGCTGTGCCGCTCCTGCTCCTGCCTCTGCTGCTGGGTTCTCTATCAAAATGCCACTAAACTTGAACGTTGTTTGAGGCTCAATGCTCGTAGAACATAGCACTGGCACTTTGAGTTAATGGCACATAAATTCTGTACCCTCTCCCTCTCCCCCTCTCTCTCTCTTCCTCTACCCTCTGCTGTCATCAGTTTTGATTACTTGGGCGTGGTCAAGTGCCCCAACGCAAGCCCAAGGCAACAACAGCATCATATTTGTTGCTCCCCAGATTTCCATTCATATGTTTGGCCAAACGATACAAAGTCTTCTTTGGCAAATCGATTTGTTTGCTGGCACTGCTAATGCCCCAGATAGTCGAGCAAGTTGGCAGCACTCTTTCATTATTTATAATCATTAAATTATACAAAATAAACCAGAAATAGTGAATGTAATATAATATAAAATGATATATAAATATTTAAAACAAGTTAAATTAATATTAATAATATTATTTAATATTTATAAGTTTAAAAGTTGTTGTATTATAGTTTCATTTGTTTCTTTATAAAGAAATTTCTAATAAAATGTTAATAATAATTAAAATAATATATTAATAATTAAGACAAGATAAATTAATATTAATAACAATATTTAATATTAATAAGTTTAAAAGTTGTTGTACTATAATTTCTTTTGTTATTAAAATAATATATTAATAATTAAAACAAGATAAATTAATATTAATAACAATATTTAATATTAATAAGCTTAAAAGTTGTTGTATTATAGTTTCCTTTGTTTCTTTATAAAGAAATTTCTAATAAAATATTTATAATAAAGAATGGAATTAATAATAAATAAAAGCAATAATAAAATGTAATAATATTTATGATATTTTCTGTGTTATTTATAAACTACTTTTAAATAAGTTATAAAATATATACTAATAAATAAATAGCAAAAAAAAGGTTTAGTTTATTTGTAAATTCTTTAATAATGCAAATGTATTTAAAAACTTCAAAAGATTATTTAATTTTAACAATATTTATTAATATTATCATAGTATGTTATAAAAAGAAATCATTTATATTATTTACAAATTCTGTAATGATGTCAAACAATACATAATCTTAAGAAATTAATTAATATTATTAATAGTTAATAAAGTCAAAAGTTGTAGTACTTTAAATACTTAATTCTCCTTATAAAGAAAACAATTTATTAAAGAAACATTTAAATTTGTATAATAGAGTTTAGAATTGTTTTTTTTGGCAAGTTGGCAGCGCTATATTATTATTTATAATCATAAAATATTTATAATAAAAACAATAATTAATCTAAAATAATATTTAATAATAAATAAATAATAAAAAGATTTTTTATTTATAAATAATTTAACAATGTTAAAAAATATAAAATATATAATAAATTTATTTTATTAAATAATATGAATAAAGTTATTATTTTATTTCTGCATTTCTCTTTTTATATCAATTAATTTGTTAGTATTATTTTCTATTTAGTTAGAATTTTACACATAATAATTGGGTTTAGAGCTGTCGTCTTTTCCACAAGTTGGCAGCACCAAACAAGTCAGTTGGTACCGAATTCAAGTGCCTTGGCAAGTGGACAGCTCCCCGTGCGACACCCCGATTATATACCAACGGAAAGTACAAAAGACCTGATTGAAACGAGTAACCAGCTGCCATTCCACGTGCACTAGCCACCCACCCACTACTCACTCCTCACTCCCCGCTGCCCCTTCCCCATGGCACACATGTCACCATGTCCTTCAACAGCTTTTGGCCTGGTCGGAGACTCAGATGGGACAACACTGGACGGGGGGGCGATGGTTAGTAACAAGTCTCACGACAGCAACACCTAAGCAGAGACAGAGACAGGGGCAGGAGCAGAGACAGAGGCAGAGGCAGGAGTAGAGGCAGAGGCAGAGGCAGGAGAAGAGGCAGAGAAAGGAGCAGAGGCAGAGGCAGGAGCAGGGGCACATGCCACACAATGGGCAACACACCACAAAACAAGTGTCGAGCAGTTAAGTTTTTGCCTCGAAAACGAATTGTGCGTGAGTATGTGTGTGTGTGTGTGCGTGTGTGTGTGTGTGTGTGTGGCAGTAGTTACTGTTCCAGGACCTGGTGTCAAATGCAAAACCGGATGCGGAAATGCAGGCAAGAAGAGACGAAAGGGGCAGCGGCAAACAGGACACCAGCCGGCAGCTAGTCAGGACATCAGAGCTAGCCAGTCAAGCGGGCAGACAAATCAGCTTTGCACACACAGACACACACACACACCCACACACACACGCACACACACACACACACACACACACAGGGACATGTGGACAGACGCACAGTTGAGTGATTTTTCGATTATCATTTGCACGCCTTGGGTGACAAATCAAATGCTCAGCAAGTGCATTGAAGCCTGGACCAAGCCCCCATTTTTGGGGGCTGCCTGCTTGGGGAATGTAATGTTGTTTGGGTTGTTGTTGTTGTTATTCTTGTTGCTGCTGTTGTAATTGTTATGTACGTTGGCTGGCACAATTTACAGGTGCTCCACAGCAAAGCGGTTCAATGACAGCCCCTGTGGTTGCCTCCCCTCTACCCCCCTCACCGGGTTGTGTGCGAGGAGTGTCAAGACAATTGCTCTCTGAATGTTTTCAAAACACTTTTTACGCCCGCCTGCAGTCTAAGCTGATCACAGCTTAAGTTAATGACAACTCACAGTTTCTACAGTAATACTTCATATTGATGGCTTATGTGCGTTGACTTGACTTTCCGCTTGAGCCAGAGGTAGCTGCTTGGCCAGTCTGGCAACTGATTCGTCTCTATTAAGTCTACTTAAGCCGGGAAGGTATACTGAGTTTCAGTTGGGGCATTCAGGCGACTGTGCAAGATCAGTGGGGGCGTGGCTTGATGGGTTTCGCTTGTGGGTTGTGTATAGTTCTGTAGAAAGGAAGGAGTAGATAAAATTAGAGAGAAGGTGGAAGCAGCAGATAGAAGTAAGTAGAATGAGACTGCAACTTTTCTTTACTTATTATTACATTATATATGTAATGTTAATACTCTTTATTATTGTGTAATTAAATTATATTAGTTTTTATTACATTATTTTAATTATTAGAAAATTTAATTTAAATGGAAAATCGTTGATTTCCTTAAGATTAAGAAGTTAGTAAACAGTGCTTTGCTTTCTTAGTGTTGAATCTTTTTTAATAGCTTCTTAGTTTTTATTATATTAAATTTATTACTAATTTATGTAGTATATCTAATTTTGTATTTTAATTTAACAAATTAAAGTATAGTATTTTATTATTAAATTGTATTTAAAGCGTGAACTTCAAGTTGCAACAGCTTAGAAAGATTTTTAAATATTTTATAATATTATTAATATATTATGTTATATAATATATATATTATATTACATTTATTTATAATATAATATATTATATTGCATTTAATTATAATATATTCTATTACTATTTTACTTATTATTGTGTTGTTTTATATTTTATTATATCATTTTATGTTATATTCTTTTATTAATATACTATGAATAATATAATTTATAAGAAGTTGGTAAACAGAGCTTTGAATCTCTTTTTAATATAAAAATATTATTTAATTTATATTTAAACATATTACTATAATTTTATATTATAGTTTGCTACAACTTTTCATATTATTATATTTAATTATTATATTATTTCTTTAGTGTAAATAACTTAGTTTTGAATTGGCATTCTTATTCTTGAACTCATTTTATTAACTCTCTAATTATTAATAATTATAAAATATTAGATATATATTACTATTATTAATATCCAATTATTAATAATTATAAAATATTAGATATATGTTTATATACTTTAAATTTAAACATATTCTATTCATTTTGTCAGTTTATATGTTTGTTTTAAATGATTTTCGAGAACTTTTCTCACATTCTTCGGGTACTTTACCCAAATATTTTTTCCTAATCTTTATTCTGTCTTTGTTTTATATTCTAAAATAATAACTGACAATATTATAATATAACAACTACAATATTGTAATTCTTCAAAGCCAGAGAACTCGGGTTCCTTTGCATCTAAATGATTATTAAACTAAAAACTGTTTTAGATAGCAGATCTAGATCCAGATCTTCTGCATGAACATTTGCTTAACTACCAGCTACAAGTATATATAGTATATAGTATATATACTCATAAAATTGATAAACTATGGGGAATATTTGACACATCTGGCCAGCATGTTTGCCCACAGTTTAAGCCCAGTTGTAGCACATGGAGTGAAAGCTTTATTAATGTTCATGCAATTTATATGCGCATTTTATGACAATACACAAATGTCTGTGTGTGTGTGCGAGTGTGTGTATGTGTGTGTAACTATGTTTACTTTAATTACAAGCCTAGCAATGAACGTCCTGCTGCTGCTGCCTCTGTCAGGGCCAAGTCCTTGGACTGCAATGGACCATTTTAATTGTAGGCTGAAAGCAAGCCGAGGACAGCATTGCTAGCTGATGGATTTTGTTGATTGTAGGCCAAGAGACGATTGACAAATTAAATTGCTTATTGATGAGCGGGAAACAAACCAATTGCTCTCTCGCTCTCGCTCGCAGTGGAAACTGCATACGTCGGCTACTTTTAGGCGTCGTCATCCCCTTTGAAAATGAAATAAGTGCATAATGGAAATTTGCGAAAGCCAATTTGGTAATAATTTAAATTGAATATTTATGTTGTGTGTGTGTGTGGGGGGGGGGGGGGGGCTGTACAGCACTTCATACACAAACAACTGCAGGCATTGTGAGCAAAGAGCCAGTGGAGTAAGCGAGAAGGAGGAGTAAGAGAGGGAGAGGGAGCGATTGCTATGCATAGTACATTAGTTTTGAGTGCGCTGCCTATTTGCATATGTCTATTTGTCTTTTGCCAATGAATTTCTAAAATACACAGACAAAGAGAGAGAGAGAGAGAGAGTGAGTGAGATATACCCAACCTCCTTCTGTTTTGTGCCCTGTCAAAACTTCAACTGTCATAACACTGATGAGAGAGCCATTTAAATTAGAGTTTTGTTTGTATTGCATTAAGCCTAGACAAATTTGCCGAGTCTCTGCACTGTTTGCCTATGCATATCCAAGTATCCACATTCACACTCACATTCACATTCACATTCACATTTATCGAATAGCCATAAAACACATTCACTTTGCCCAAAGTGTCTCAACAAATTGGTGGTACATTGCCTCAAAAGTCTGACAAGAAGAAGAGCAGGAATTATTAAGCATGCGACACGTTGCACACTCACACACACACACACAACACACATTTAAAAATTACTTTGATGTTGACACAAAAATACTTCAGCAAATTAGTGCAGAATTCCTTTGAGAATAACTCAATGAATGCAATCGCAAAGAATATCGAATGCAAATGATTTTTCATAAGAATTTTCTTTATCAAGTCCTTAAAAAAGGCAACAAATTTGTGTGCATATAAATCTAATCGAGAAACAAATAAATTACACTTTTTATTGAACTACAATTGATTTTTGCTTAGACTCAACTGAAGTAAAAATTGTTGAAATAAGCGGAAATCTTATATATATTAATATATGAATAAATATATAAATTAAATTAAGAAACTATATGTAAAAATATATAAGTAAAGGCATATATATTAAGACATTTATCAATAAATAAATATATAAGTAAAGCAACTAAATAAATAAAGCATTAAAATGAAATATTGAAATCAATAAAGAAGTTAATTAATTAATAAGAAAACTAATAAATAAATAAAATAATAAAATAAATACAAATTGATAGATAAATAAGCAAGTAAATAAATTAAAAATGAGATAAATATGTAAAATATTTAAATAAATAAATATATCAATACGAAAATGAATAAATAAAGCAATAAATATAAATAAAATATAAAATTTATAGATAAATAAGAAAAAATAAATGAAGAAATATTTAAATAGATAAATAAGTAAAAGAAAAAAATATATAAATTTAAAAATAAATAAAAACAATATAAGCAATATAAAGAAATAAAAAATAAATATATAAAAAATAATAATAAATATAAAATTAATAAATAAATAAGTAAACAAATAAATTAAAATTAAATAAATAAAAATAAAATGAATAAATAATAATAATAGATACTAATAAATATATAAATAAAGAATACATATTTTAGGAATAAATAGATATTAAGTATATAACTAAATTAATTTATATAGAAGTTTGCTAAGAAAAATATATAAATGTATAAAATAAATAAATATAAAATTAATAAATGAATACATAAATTAATAAGTAAATTAATAATTGAAGATATAAAAAGAATATGAGTAAATAATAATAATAATTACTAATGAATATATAAATAAAGAAAAATAAAATAAATAGGGGAATAAATTGAGATTAAGTACATTAATAAATAAATGTAAATAATAGTTTGCTCATTAAATTCTAAAGCTCAAACAAAGTCAAACGAAGAAGTCAACAGAACTCCGCATAAATCTTTCTTCATTCATTACCAAGGCCCATTAATCCAAAGTTGGTTTATTGAAATTCATTTGAATAGCGCAAAGCCCACAAAGAGCTTACACAGTGTGCAACAGAGAAAGTCAGAGTTAGAGCCAGAGTCACACTCAAGTGGCCATTAGGCTACCCAGAAGGGCCACAATCGATGGCTAATCAATTGAAATATGCAGGACAGCTTACAAGAGTCGAATTGTCAACTGATTTCAATAAAAGCACCTGACTCTGACCACAGTAACGAGCGGTAAAAACCAATCAGCAGCGCTGACACCTGCGCCTCGAAAGATCCTGTTCATCATAAGTTCTGCTCCATTTGCGATTTGGCCATTATGTATTCTAAGCAATTTCCTTATCAGCTTAAATGAAATCGTGGCCGGCAGTGATGCGTTGCGAATGTAAATCCAAATCCAAATCTAAATCCAAAATCTGATTCTTCGCTCATGCAATAATAATTAGCAGAGGGACGAGCGGAGCACGGAGACTTTAGCGAGTTGAGAACGTATTGCTTCACTCCGTAGTTCATTATCACTCTCATCGTCATCATCATCATCATCATTGGGGCTATTGTTGCTGTGGTCTGGCGAATTCATAACTTTTGCGCATATTATTAAACTACGTACGTCTGCCCACTGTCAATGACTCCGGAGCAGCATCCTGTGCTCTCCTGTGCTGTGCTGTGCTGTCGCTGTCTGCGGCAATTGTTCAGCTGGAAGCAATCAGAAATGTTGATAAAATAATTTCAAATTCCATTTATATCCTTAAGGACAATTTGGCATTCACCGGTACTAATAATATTATCAACAAGAGCCAAGCTTATCAACGCCATCGCCATCATCTCGCTTCTGCTGGCATTCATCGATGCTGTGTTGGCTGCTTTGTGAGCCTGTCCTGCGGCGCGCTTCCTTTCGCTTCCTGACATCGCTTGGCGCTTTTACAATTTGTCAGCAATTGAAATTCAGCAAACATTTTTGAATTTGTTTGCCTCGCTACACTTTGGTCGCGCTGCTCCGTCAGTTTCGAGACTCGTGTTTCGGGTTTTCGGGTTTTTTTGGGTCTCAGTTTCATGGCTGCCCAGCAGGCACATTTTGCATTTCCCCTCCACTTAACTCCTCCTCATTGATTTGCCTTGCTGCGGTCCTCTCGCTGTCATTGCATCTCGCTTCCCGCTGCCGTTTTGGCTGTTGCCGTAGCTGCGGCTCTCTGTCTCTGTGGTAGCCACAGCACCCACTGTTTTGATTTTTATCCACAGCGTGAATATGCAAATTGCCAGTGAAGCCAACAACGGCCCTATAACAAGGCGCGCACCCAGGCCAAGCTTCGATTTCTCAGCACTGTCGCTGCTACAGCCAACATTTTGGCCAAATGCTTTTGGCCACTCGCAGCCAATCAAACATGCAGCCTGACAATGGACCAAACGATATGATTTTTGTTTTGGTACGACGCCAGTCAGCCAGCCAGCCAGAGCAGCCAGAGCAGTCCAGGCATAATGTGGTCTAGGTAAATGCCCCACAGCATATTCAATGTGTTCAAATTAGTGAGCTAACTCTGGTTGGAGTTGTTCAATCTAAATGGAAATTCTGAGTTATTCCACAGCAAACAGCGGGGGGAAAAACTTGGGAGAGAGATGTGAGAGAATGTGCGAAATAACTGCAAATCTTTGTGAACTTATTTGCCGCTAAAAAACTGCGAAGATTTCTCTAAAAATGCTTTTATACATCGTAAAACTATTACGTTTTCTTCTACTAAATTTAATTATATATAATATAATATAATAATAGGTAAATATAACATATATTTACTTAATTTAAGTAAGTTTAGTTTAAGGTTATTTTACTATTCTAATTATTAGTAGGAAATGCAAAAGAAAATTCTTCTCTCAATATATTTATCATATATTACATTAAATGATATTTATTATTATATGAAACTATTATATTTATTATTATTTCAATTGAAGCTGCTCTTGTTAAAATTACACTCTATTAGGTTTAGTGAATCCATTTGTTAATTAAACTAAAACATAGTTTATGCCAACTGAAGAAATACATACGACTTTTAGCATTTTTCACGTCCAGAAAAACCACTGAGCGCTATCAAACAATTTCCAAACAGCGGGAGTTGGAAAAACAAAGTCTGGCAAAAAGTTCGTGCAAAAATGCAATTGCATATTCAAGTTTTGCACTTGAAATTCACAGATTTGTATCGGCGCGCTCATATGAATACCCAAAGAGTTTGTATTCCCGGCAGCGCAGGCAGAGAGCAGCGGCTTGAGTGCCTCAGCTACAGCTACAGCTAGAGCAACTACTTCAGCTTCAGCTTCAGCTTGAGTGCCCAGCCCAGAGACCCAATCCTTCTGCTGGCACGAAACGGAAGCTGACTTCGCAGCCGAAAGGAACCACAGGGTGTCTAACGTACAACCGGCGAGATAAATCTTTAGCCTTTGAACAAATGTTTGTGCATATTTGAACTTGGCAGCGCAGCCCAGGCAAGCCAATTTAAAATTGGCAAAAGGTTAAGCCGAAAGACTAACAACCAGCTGCCGTAGCAAGCGAGCAACGGGGGGAGCCAGGGAAATCATTCAGTTTTTGGAGCTGCTACGCTAGTCGCATACATAATTAAGCGATATGCCGTGCTTACCGGCTGTAGTGGAGCATTGTCTATGCATTGATTTCCTGGCTATTTATTATAATCATTTAAAAGAGCTCGCCCTATAGTTGGAAACAAAATAAGAAAGCTTTTCAAACTAAAGCAAAAGTTTAGGTTTTTGTTTAATTAATAATAATAATAATTTGAATATAAATTAAAAATGTTGAAATTATTGTACACACTCAATATGATTCCTTTTAAAAGGTATTATTAGAAGGAAATATAAATTAAATATTTAGAAATTTATATACAAACTCAATTTAATTATTATAAACTAATTATTATAATAATAAATGAAATATGCATTTAAAAAGTATAAATTGTTATACAAACTCAATTTGATTCCTTTTAAAAATAATTATTAGAAGGAAATATAAATTAAATATTTAGAAATTGATATACAAACTCAATTTGATTCCCTTTTAAACTAATTATTATAATAAAAAATGAAGTATGCATTTAAAATGTATAAATTGTTGTACAAACTCATTATAATTCCTTTTAAAAATAATAATTATTATAAAAATAAATTAAATATTTAGAAATGAATATAAAAACTCAATTTGATTCCCTTTAAAGATACTATTTATAATAATAATATATATATATATATCTATATATATTAACAAATGAACTATAAGTTACAAATTTAACCGAGAACACAAAAATAAAATAATTTCTTAACGAAATAAATTAATCTTCATAGTAAAATAATTAAATCTTACCTAGAAAAGATTTATTTCATTGAGTAAAACAATAAATGATTATTCCATTCAATACTTTAGTATTATAAATTAAACTTTTCTGGTTTACATTAATTTCTTCATTTTTAGTCACCATTTAGCTGTTCTATTAGTTTAAGTAAAAAATTCTATAAAGTCTATCGAGTTTATGCAGTAAAGCGATTTCAACAAAATATCTGTAAAGAATTCTATTAGCCTTTTCCCCTATCTTGGCTTTTTGGTGCTCAGCTCAAATGAGCCGTTAATGTGAATCCTTTTCATGGACATATATGCATTCCCTTTGTTTATTGGTAAATGGTATGCGTGTGTATGTTTATGTGTGGGTGTGTATGTGTGTGTGAATGTGTGCTCGGCCAGCTCGTTAAATTTCATTCAGCTCACTGCGAGGGGACACAAAAATTGGCATAAAATGAGCTTTTTGTGTTGCAAAGAGGGCAAAAAAAGAGAACAAAATAAGAAAAGAAAGAAGAGCACGTTTGCCATGCTGACATTGATGTTGTCGTTGTCGTCGCCGTCAATATACACGTCATGGTCTCTGGCAACGGTATCCTCATCATCATTGTCATCGTCATCGTCATCATTATCGCCATCGCCATCGCCATTGCCATCGTCATCATCAATAGCCAACAAACAGGCAATGCCAATCGAGTGCGCTCTTTTATTCTTTTGCTATTGACATGGCCAAAAGAATGAACAACATCGTTGCCATTTGTCCGGATATCTGTCCATTCGACATTGGCCAATAATTTGCAGCTTTTGGAAAGAGCATGGCGCACATATGCAACTAATTGATATTATATGAATGATATGTTAAATCGAAATGGGTTGCACATGCCATGATAAAAACAATGACAGCACAAACCAATTGCCATTATTTATATGTACTGCAAATAATGAAAAAGATTCCAATGGATTTTCAATTAAGAAAATGCAGAAAGAGCTTCATGTATGGAGAGCTCGGTCTATGTTCGCCTGTTGTTTGACAGATACAGAAGAAGAGAAGAGAATGTAAAGCCGAATCTTTTCATCTGTTAAATTTAAGAGTTTGTGAGAAACTTAATATATGTATGTATGTACATATATAATATTTACATAACATATCTATGTATCTTTATAATATTTGTACTATTCTTAAAATCTGAGTTGCCTGTCGACGATACTCGTGAACCATTCCGCTATTTTTCAAACTTTGCTCTTCTCTTCTTCGTACTTATCGCTTACAACAACAACATTAACACGCACTTAATGCACTCAGCAGCTCTCTTAGCAATGCAAAAACAAAGCATATGAAAGTGTTGTTGCGTACACAAAGAGAACTGAAGAAAGAGATGCTCAAAAATAAATGTATGTGTGTATGTATATTTGTTTCATTCTTATTCAACACTTTTGTTACTCTTCGAGTGTTAGAAGACATCTCATCAGCTGACTTCTCAAATGTCAAGTCTTCCCCTGGAGCTGGTACTGAGGTAAGTCAGGGTCTGGCTAATTTGCGTGAAGGCATTTGCTATTGTAAGTCTAGAGCAGCAACCTTAAAAGTGCACTTAAAGTAACTCTTTCATTTCGGGCAACTTAAATGCCAATTAGCAACCATTTAGAAGTAGAGAAGTTGCCACTCGGACCATGTTGAACAGGGCGACGGACTCAAATGGCTTCCACTCCTACTACATTTCCTGCTCCCTACTGCATCGACAAACTCATTAACAATGCCAATTCGAAATGTCTTGCCAAATCCAAATGCAAATCCAATCGGGCTACAATGACGCGTCTAATTAGTCAGGTTGAGTTGGGCCCCGTTGGCAAATCCCAGGCACGTTTTGGCCGTCGCCCTGTCGCTTGTCCATCTTGGCCAGCGCCACGAACTTTCACACCCCGCTGTGGGTCTTCGAGTGTCGGCATTGGCATCGGCAACGGCATCGGCATCGGTGTTATAAAATATTTCTCGTTTGCCGCATTCACGTCGAGTGGGGAATTAAACAAATTTATTTGCAAATCGAGCTGCGGACTTGAAGCGATGCGATGCGGTGCGACGCGACGACTACGTAACTTAATTTTGGGCAACGCCAAGTCTCTCCAAGAGTCTCTGTCCATTTCCCACTGAGCTTGGTCGAAAATTTATTAACACTTTTCTCGCTCGTGTTTCAATCCCCCGACGGCGACGACGACTGCGTGACTGCTGCGCTGTGCCTGCAGTTGACCCTTCGCCTCCAGACATTAGATAACAATTCTCTTCCGTTTGTGTACAACCAAATCCTTGTCGGCAACCGGCGCAGGGGTCATGTAATTTTGTTGCAATTTTTAGCATGCGAACGCGGCACGAATGCCGAGTTTCTAGTCAACTCCAGTCGAGTTGAGTTCCAGTTCAACTTGGTTCAACATTGCGCTCGCTTTTAATTAAAAAGGTCAGAGCAAGTTCAATTTATGCTGATGTTGCAACGGGTTAGCGGCTAATCTGCAATTGGGAGAAAGACATTTCAGCTTGGCTCAGCAGTAATTGCTCCTTGCTTCTTGTTCTTCCAATTATTGCAGCGCCTCAAATTGGCGCTGAAGTTAGAGAGCTATTGGCGCTGCAGCAGCAGCTCCATGACAGTTTATTGTTGTGACACATTGACAAATGCTTTTACACGCCACAAATCGTTAATCTCCTGTGCGCCCCCAAAACACATAATGTCCATGCCCAATGGCATGCCAATTAAACGGCCTGAGTGCGACTCCCAACTCCAAGCTAGAGATGGACTCATGTCGTGCTGAAACGTGAGGTAATTCTCACAAGATGTTGTGCAAAATATAAGATGTTTAGATTTAGATCTACAATAATAAATATATTATAAATATGTGAATATTTCAAATTATTGCATGCAAATTTACATGTTTAATAAAGGAAACTAATGTGTAAAACTAAGTATAAGTACATACTATGCATGCATATGTAAAAGGATGTAAACGCTCATGCTGTCTCGTGCCTCGAGAGCCTACGATTTGATGCTCTCTCATCTCTATACAAAATTCTGTTAACTCCTGCAAACGGCATCTCTTTGTTCTGCGGTCGCTGTGCATTTGTTTGGTTGGTTCCGGCCTGTCGCCTGGCAATTGACATGATGATTTTGGGTACAAATTTTTGGTCCGTTGTAATGGTCAGCAGTTGGAGCAACAACAGTAGCAGCGCCGGCAACCGTCGTGGGCTTCATTCAGCAGCAGCAGCAGCAGCAGCGCCAGCGCCCGTGTGCATGTTTTGTTCACGTAATTGACAACAACAATTGACAATCGCCCCCAATGTCTATGCTTGGATGCTTTTGCTGCCGCTTCAATGGTCGCTAACATTGTTGGTGTTATTGTTCTTGTTGTTGGCCTGTCATTATCCTGCAGCATGCAGAGCAAAAAAAATGGAACTGCCGTGTGGTATTTGCCTTTTGGCCGCCGTCTGTTGACCACCTGCAGCGCTAAAACTAAACATTTTCCGTATTCATTCACATTTGCAGTTGTTGTGTTCTGTTGTCCTGTGTTGTCTGCAGAATATGTTGCAGCATGTTGACTTTCCCATGCAACAAACCAATTCCCAGCAATTCAATTGCATTATTTATTAATCGAATGCTGTTGACACTTTGGCACAACATTCAAAACATTCACTGCATCGAACTTTGATTTCAAATCGATAATTTAACTGTCGATGTTTCTTGTTGTTGTAAGCGCCTAATAAGAAATACATGATAGACCCTGTAAACGAAATGTTAAATGAAATGTTAAGAACAACAGAAACTCCAGTTCAGAACAAGCTTTGACTGTTAACAGAGTCTAGTTCTTATGTTAATTTGTTTTGAGTTGCAGGAACCAGGAACGTTCATAAATTATATTAAATGTTAAATTCTTAGTCAACAGGAACCGCATAAATAGATTGCTACAATAAATTCATATTTAAGTCGGAACTCTTAAATTATGCAGAAAATGCTTCCACTTTATATATTATCTGACATTTGAACTTCTCTGACACCAATTGATGGCTAATTGCATTTATTAACAGTATGAGTAATTAATAAATGTTACATTTCGATCAGACTTTGATTTCTTTTCTTATCCACATATGCACATTTGTACAATAGTCGCGATTTAAGTAAAATGAATACTGAAATAATATTCTGATTGCATTCATTTAAATTTTATAAGTTATGCCATAAAACACGCCGCGACACGCGACCTTAAAAATGTAAAAAATTAAAAATAAGAAAAAAAACATATTTCATTGTAATGAATCTGAATGGGCCATAAAAAAAAAGAGGTCTTCCATCCCTGCCGCACTCGTCCCGCTCAAATCCTGCTGCCGTATCTGTAAAAATATGAATAACCATTCAATCAAGTGGCAAAAACAAGAACAATATCGGACAAAAAAATATGGCCAGTCATTAATATCGATGGATTACATGCGTTCAGCATTTACGGATAGGACCGTTGCCCAGAAATGCACTTTTGGACAGGAAAACAAAACGGCCAAAAAAATAAAGGTCGGCAATTTTTAAAGCCAACAACTCGGATCAGAACATTTTACAAATGGCCCGGGCAGGGGGAGTTTGTGTCTGCGACAAAAATCACCTCAATTAATTTAATTAGTCTGTGGTTATATCGCATTTGGCAACCGTCGCTCAACTCCAATCATTCCCAATCCCGTTATCGCAGTTCTTTATTTTTGGCAACTCTGGACTCGAAAAGTTTTAATGCACCGTTCTGCGTGAGGAGTGCGGGGAAGAGGGCCATCAGCTGCTCAGCATGACGAACTGTGGTTGTTCCGTAACTGGCCGCTGAGAATGATTTATGCTTGTATCCCGTTGAGCTCTCACTCTCTTTCACTCTTGCGCTCACTCAAACTCTCTTAGTTTATGAATATCAGAGATAAAATGTTTGATAAACCGTATTGAATAGCGAGCGACATTTGACAGTTGGACATTTGGACACAAATTGCCCCCTCCTGTGCGGGGTTCATTTCCTCCACAGCATCATTTTCCACACGCGCATAATTAATGCTACCAAATGGCTGAAAGCACTTTACTCAGTTTTATGGCATTTATGGGCTTCAATACAAATTCGTTAGCTTAGATTTAACATATCTAAAGTGTTGAAATAGCATTCTGTCTGAGGCTTTTATGCCTTTAACTTTGTTTAACACATAAAAATGTAAACAAGTCTATTGTTGCCCCCAAACACAGCGCCGCTTCTCCCAGTTGGCGGCACTTGACGTAGCCCTGCCAATGAAGCACGCAGTTGCTGCATTCTGTTTGCATGTGTTTGGTATTGAGTTTCAAAGTAAATATTGATAACGCGGATTCAAAGAGGTTGGGTGACAGCATACTTTTCTGAGCAAGTGTAAGCATTATAAATCTAATATTAATATAAATGTGAACCAAGATTGTCAGCGTTTTCAAATAGTGACTGATATTTAAACTACCAATTCTGATTGAAACTAATAAATACGCAAGACTATCGCTGATGTAAACTGATTTATTTGTATCGATAAAGTGAATTCGATAGACCATATGCATGTATAGATTCTAGTTCTGAAATAAAAAACTTTATAACATTTAGCCAGTTAAAAAAGTGTAAAACTTGCAGTCAAAATATTCTTTTTGTGGGTATCACACACTCCATACATACACATACACATACATATATTGATCATACGTTTAATGCGTGTTTATATTTGCTCACATTTATGACAGTACAAATGCATCAGCACTTCTCCATTCACCCAGTTCCCCCCTCCACCCGCTTGCATACCCAGAAACCTGCTGCTCGGAGCGGTAAATTCTAAAAGCGGTTATAAAACATTTTGTGCGCCTTCATCGAGATGCATCAGTAAATAGTTTTGATTTTTGTTTTTGTTCACGATTTGTTTTAAGTGTGTGTGCGTGTGTAGAGCTTTGGTTTTTAAGATGACTCTGTTTTTTATACACATGTATGCCTGTATATTTGAATGGCTGGTTGTAAAAACATTTATTGCATTAAATGCTGTGCTCGAAATGCATTCCAAATGATCACTCCAACTTGATGCCACTTCAGTGTGAAGCCAAAGCTTTTGAAAATTGAGAGAAATATTTGTATTTGCATTTCAAATTTAAATTGATATAATTTAATTTGCTGTGTTTTCTCTTCCGGCACAAACGAATACATACATATATCAATAAATATATTTATTTGTGTGTATATGGATATCAGCTTTCAACTTTGACAAATCATTTCCAGCTACAATTTCCTCTCGAGTGGCGAATAAAAAATAAAATTAACGTTTATCATTTTTATGTTATGGCTTGCAGTCAAAATGCTAATGTTATTTATCTCTAACGCATGCACGTATACCTTATAGAGACATTAGGTGACCCCGTTATTTCCGAACGCTTCTCAAATTTATAGAAAACACGCAGGTGTAGAATACACTTTCAGTTCATAGAAACATTTTTCATTTAATCTATAATCTATAATAGAAAGAAACTTTTGGTGGAGTAGAATTGATTGATGGAGAAGTTACGCAAGTTGATATATTATTTATTATTATTTGTACCAAAAGATTAAACACTATTACAGTATATTATTATTATTAAATGAAAGTGTATTAAACATTCTGCTTTCCAACAACACTTTTTCTATAATTCACCTAATTTGATTATTGAACTCATCGTTAAATGAACATTTTTTTATATGTGTGGCACACAAAATGTATTTGTTTGCTTTTGTTTATTTTTATATTTATTTATAATATATAAAACTCTGGTGTGGTCAATAATTATCTTTTTGATTATATTAATGGTTATATTTATGATGGTGTGTAGTCAAGATCCGCCTGTGAATAAGAAAAACATTCGCAAACTTTGTTACTGTAATTGCTACGAGAAGTGTTCGAGTGAATGCGAAATACAACAACAGTTTTGAGCATCTCTTTTGTTATCTTCAGTCTTCTTTGCCTATGCTTCGGGCTCAGCAACAACACTTTCAATTTTATTGCTCTTAATATGCGTAATGTATCTATGCATTGTTGTTGTTGTGCTCGCTCTATACGAAAAAGGGAAAGGAGATTGCGTAAAGTGACCGACCTGAATATGTTCTGCTAATACGAATTGTTCTCTGGAAAACATATTAAGTGATTAAGAGAGCGCAAGCAAGAGAAATGGCGTGTAATTTTGCTATAATTGAAATAAAATAGATTATTACTAAAAATAATAAGCCACAGCAGTAGCTAGAATTATGTAATATAATAATTTCGTGTTTTGCGAATAAAATGTTTCTTAATAATTGCTTTTAATTAACTAGTATACGCAAAATTCAAATCATGTAAAACAGAAAGCATGCAAAGCTGCGGGATATATTGCTTGTTTTATACGTTCGAATATTTCTTTTTGGCTTTTACAATTTTACTTTGATTTATTTTAATTTGTAATAAATTATAGCTTTCAGCTGTGGTAAACAATATTTATGCCTGTGGCCCAGCATCAGATGATCCACCTATTTTGGCTTTAACATATTGGTCGGGCAACGCTTAATGGTTTTTCAATGTTAATGTGCCAAAGGGGAGGGGTGGAGAAAAAGTGAGAGTCTATTGAAAATGAATTATGAAATGTGAGTCAAGAGTTGAGAGTTATTATTGAAATACGAGCACATCGAATCTGAATCTGAATTGGAATTTGAATTCTCCGCTTGCCAGCTCATCTCACGGCTCAAATATTGTTTGTCATTGCCAGGGGCATCGCCCAGATACAATATGTGAAAGCTAACATCAATGATATGGATACACACAGTAGCGGTTTCAATTACCATTTAGCCTTGCTCTTGCGGTTCGTCTAATGCACGTTGCACAGATGTAAGATGTCTCCGTTATAGGGGTTAATGATCTTTGGTTTAGTGTGTATTGAAAGCTAAAGCTTAAAGAATATGGATGTAATACAAATACGAAAGCAGAGAAAGAAGAAATACGCTTACGACAATAACATAACTTCTAGAATGTTAATTGACATCATTATGTTAGTTAACATAAATCATAAGTGGTCAAACTCTTTAACATAAAGATATCGATATACATAAACGCTATAAATGCATTGATTCTTAACAAAAACTGCAGTTAGAAAGAAGCTGGTATATTTTGATTTGATTTAAATTCCTGCTGCGCTGTATTTATTTCAATACAATAAATATGAAATAAAACAGATTTGTTTACTATACATTTTGACCAAACAATTGGCATTACGAGTATCTCGCTGATGGCAAAAGCTGGCTTCTAAATCAAAATTAGTCAATTTGAGTGTCACAATAACGAAATGTATGATTACGATAGCCAAATATAAACCGTATTTTATAATGTCGCTGTCCATGGCATTTCATTTCGAATGCCAAAATCTGATTGTTGTCATTTTGTTTGGACAGCTGCATCATTAGAAATGCAAATAGAAGTGCACAATATTTTTGGAAAATTTTTGGAAACATTTCATGGCAAAACACACAGAAAATTATAGTCCAGAAGCTAAAAGGGAAACACACAGCTCCATCATCCCAGCCCACTGCCATTCACACAGTTTTGTGGTTCAACTGTCAAAATTCATCAAAGGCCATCAAGTGCAGCGTCATACCACCGAAGCCCCACCCACAAGAGGCGCAACTGACATGCCAACAACCCAGACGCAACATGCCCCAAGCGGGTGTCAAGCGTGAATTATGACACAGCACCCAAAAATACTACAACAAAAAATGTACAAAATTAGGGGAAAGAGTGAAAGCGAGCGATAAGGCCGAGATACGAAGCCAGCTGGGGGCTCTGCATGTAAATAATTGCTGCAAAAAAGAACAACAAATCCAAATAAAAACCAAAAAATTAAAAATGTGTCTGCATAAATTTGGTAGGCAAACGCTAGAAAGCATTTTTGTTGGGACCGAGAACACAAATAAAATACCAAACTAAATTAGTTAATTAATGCAGCACGATACACAATAGCCGAGCCAGCACTGGACGCGGGTCGCCATCAATCATGGCACGAATCTCACTCGGTCTTGGTTCGCTTGGGTTGCGACTCAATTGTTGTGCGTTGTGCTTTCGCTTTCGCTCGCACTTCGATTGACGTTTTGAATTGGCCCACCGAGAGGAAATGCTCACCAATTAGATGCCCACATTGGTAGAGGCGACAGGTAAAGTGATTAAGCGGATGGCTCTAATCCAATATTATCTATAAATACCAAAAATTCCAAATAAATTATGAGCAGGCACAAGATGACAACGTCAACAACCGCAGTGTATCGCATTTCGCGCTTTGTCGCTTTTGTACCCTGCACAGTGAGATGTTAACGTTGTGCATAAAGCATGTAATAGGCAGAAGAAGGCGTGGCAGACTTTATAAAGTATATATATATTTATTTATATACTTATTTATAATAATTATCAAAATACTTTCATTATACTTTCATTCAGATAGTTGTACAGGGTATTAAACTGTCGCGTGCGCTCGACAGATCAGCTTTTGTTTTGAATAATATGTGCCTAAGCCGTTCGCAAACAGCAAACATCCATTAGTCCATGTGAGGTATACGCAATCAGCAGTAGAAATAATGTATGAAAATTATCTAAATTCTTGCAAATGCAACAACGAACTTGAAATACTCTTTAAACAAATGCTGAGCATATAAATAAATGTGAGGTAAATAAATAAATAATAGTAAGAAGTATATAATGTGAAATAAATTGTAATAAATTATTGAAAATGTCTTAACGAACTGGAAATAAATACAAGTTAATTAAATAAATATTAATGTATAAGAATTATAATTAATTGGGAAACTTGTAATACTCTTTAAACAAATGCTGAGCATATAAATAAATGTGAGGTAAATAAATAAATAATAGTAAGAAGTAAGAAATGTGTAATAAATTGTAATAATTTATAGAAAATGTCATAACAAACTGGAAAAAAATATAAAATATAATATAAAAAATAAATATTTATTTATACAAATTATAATTAATTCTGAAACTTAATGCTCTTTAAACAAATGCTGAGCCTATAAATAAATGTGGGGTAAATAAATAAATAATAGTAAGAAGTAAGAAATGTGTAATAAATTGTAATAAATTATTGAAAATGTCTTAACGAACTGGAAATAAATACAAGTTAATTAAATAAATATTAATGTATAAGAATTATAATTAATTCTGCAACTTGTAATGCTCTTTAAACAAATGCTGAGCATATAAATAAATCTGAGGTAAATAAATAAATAATAGTAAGAAGTATATAATGTGAAATAAATTGTAATAAATTATGTAGAAAATGTCATAACGAACTGGAAATAAATATAAATTAATTACATAAATATTTATTTATACAAATTATAATTAATTCTGGAACTTGTAATGCTCTTTAAGCATATTCTCTGCATTTACATAAATAATAAAATATAAATAAAATTGCTTTAAACATTACTTTTCAATCTGCATCTCTGGTATCGGTAACACAGCTTCTCTGTAACCAAATCGTTGGCATTTTAGCCAAGCTTCTGCTGCAATAGTGTAACAACATTCTCAGCTTTGATTGACATATTCAAACGTCTTTTGTCCCCCGCGGCTCGCGTTGCGCAACACATTAGAGAAGGGGGATGTTGGGGGCTAATAAAACCCTTTGGGGTTTACTCATTTGTCGGGTTGACATATTGGGGGGCGGGGCATTTTGCGGTGGGCAGGCTCACCTGCTAGCTTTTGTTTGGACTCATTTGAGATTTGCATAAAAGCATTAAAAAATAATAAAACAAATGTGGGAAAAACTCGCTGTGCATTTTTAATTAATTAATTAAGGCGAGTCGCGCCTGACAGGCTGCAGCTAGTGACAATAACGAGGCTATCAATGTTGGTCTAACTACGTGTTATCGTCATTCTAATCAACGTCATCATCAACTGGCCAAAAAGCACAAAAAAACCTAAAAGCAAAACGCAAATATTTGTACTTGAATTTGTTTTTGTTTCTGTTTTTGTTTTTGTTTGGGGATTTAGTTTCTCTGTCTCGGTGTTTGCATATGCATGAACTTAATTTTAATTAATATTTTATTATCTTAATTATGCATCGCACCTTGTCCGTCCGTCCTTGTCCGTGAGCTGCGCCCTTTTTGTCGCCCCGTTTAGTTTTCGACCCTTTGCCTAACAAATTATGGTCATAAATAAAGTAAACGAGTTAAAAGTGGTTTTGCGTGTAGACGGCTAACACGGACACGGCCGCAGACCTCCGCCTAGCCAGATGAGGCCTCCTGCTTCGGCTTCGGCTTCCTCTTCTTCTTCTGCTTCTGCTTCGGCTTTTAGCCAGTTTCCTGCTCCCAGTCGCTTGTTGTCTCCAACACATTGTCTGCTCTCGGTCTAGCCACAGTCTGGCGGCGCTTGGCTAATATCATTTTCATATCAACAACGTTTTCCTCCTATTCCAATTTCTTACCTTCTGCCAAAAGGGTTAATTTTTTGACAAATGTGCAGAGTGCAGTGCGCAGTTTTTATTTGTTCATTTATGGCTGATTTATTGGCTTTTATTAGTGCCACTAATTGGCTGAAAGCCGAGCCAGCCAAAACGCGTTCATTCATGCCCTAAGCAGGTGCTGAGCTCGTTTTAAAGCCACAATTGCAGTCGCAGTTAGCCAACTCTTTGGCCAATACTCGTTGTCATAAACGTTGCTCACATTGTTAATGAACTAAGAGAATAGATAAGAAGGTGATAAGCTTCCTTTATATAATTTATCATTATATTTATATAGTTTATTTATGCCCATTCAAAATGCCTAAATTGGGATAGCTTAGCTTTGTGCCAATGTATGTAACAGGCAGAAGGAGGCGTGGCAGATCCTATGTATGCGTGAACAGACTTTCTCAGCATGTATTAGAGCTAGAGACACCAAATTTGGCATGAATGTTCCTGTTTACCCTTTCCAAATCAAGTTTATTTTAGATTATCGATAGCTTTTCTCTCTCCCCCGCAAAAACGAATCATGGTCACAATTCTTAGCGTAGAATATAGCTTAAAGCTCTACAGATATTTAAATAATTTCATTATGAAGCTACGCTGAAAGTTTCATCAAGATCGCTCTATAAATAAGAAAGTTATTCAGAAAGGAAATTTTGCTCTTTGCGCTTAGCAGATGTGTGCGAGCGAGACAGCGAATGACTGCGATATATGCAGATGTGCATGGAGTGTCGTAGCAGACAGCTTGCTGCTTTGAGCAAGCAAGGAATTCAAATGCTATATGAGCTTTTTAAAGGAGAATTCTGTAAGCACTTTTTAGTTAACTCTAAATCAAAATACTTCATTTAGGAGACTGCACAGGGTATTCTGCTGTTTTGCTTTTTCATGTAACATTGTTCGATAATGGTTTACAAACGTTGCTTGCTTCTCTAGCGAATTTGTGGTAAGTTATAAATATTCAAATACTGACTGCAGATACCCTGTACTGCTTTCTCAATCTTTAATAAATACAGATAACCTTTCCCATTTCTTATGGACAAGCTATACCCTGTACTTCTTCTCAATCTTTAATAAATACAAAGAACTTTTCCCATTTCTTATGGACAAGCTATACCCTGTACTTCTTCTCAATCTTTAATAAATACAAAGAACTTTTCCCATTTCTTATGGACAAGCTATACCCTGTACTTCTTCTCAATCTTTAATAAATACAGATAACTTTTCCCATTTCTTATGGACAAGCTATAAGAATGCGGTCTGCTTGTACAATGCATTCCTTCTGCATATTCTTTTTGCCAAAAATTCCATACCAAAAAGTGCTTTTTTGGCTAACAAATATTTCATAATTCTGTTGCCGCTGCCGCCCAATTAAATTGCGGGGAGGCAGCGCGGCTGCTGATGGTTGACAATTGCTGCTGCTGTTGTTGTTGTTGTTGTTGTTGTTGTTGTTGTTGTTGTCGCCTTTTAAATGCAAACGAAAACGCAAACGCGAATTCCATGAAAGCAGTCAGCCTGTCAACGTGGAGGCACTAAAGCTGGCTGGCCTGCGTTTTGGCCAGGTCCTGTTGTTGATGGCTTAGAAAAACATGAAAAATTTAAACAAGGCGACAGACAGCGCCGACAACGAAGACGAGCTCTGTTTCGTCTGCAACAAAAATTGCAAGTGACAGGCAATTCATCATTCATTCGGTTTGCCAGTTGACGGACTGACTCGACTGACTGACTCGACTGACTGACTGACTGGACTGACTGACTGACTGGACTGGACTGGACTGACCAGCGAGAAGGCGGCGCTGTTTTGGCAACAACGACTCCTTTTTTGTCTGAGCCAAAGCAATTTTATGGCCGGCAACTTTAAGCACAGCAAGCGCTTTGACAATTTAATGCATTTAAAGCTTACACGCGTTAGTGCGCACAGTGGTATGAAACCGGAGAAATAGCTATTTAAAAACATTATTAAATTGCTCTGTTTTTTTTAATGTTTATTTAGCTATGGAATACATACAATTTATATAGTTTCTTAACTACTAAATTATATATATATTATTATAAATATTAAATAATATAAATAAATAAAAACATATATTAAATAATGTAATAAATAATATAAACATACACAGTGAATACATAATTCAATAGTAAAACATATAAAAATTAAGTAAATATTATAAAAAATAATTGAATAATAAATAATATCAATAAATATAAAATAAAAAAATTAATAGATATAACAAATAGTAAATAATATAAAAAATAATTAAATAATAAATAATTTAAATAAATATAAAATAAATAATATATATAGCAAATAGTAAATAATATAAAAAATAATTAAACAATAAATAATATCAAAAAATATAAAATAAAATAAATAATATATATAACAAATAGTAAATTATATAAAAAATAATTAAATAATGAATAATATCAATAAATATAAAATAAAACAAATAATATAAGCAACAAATAGATAAATACAAAATGAAAAAATATATAAATGAAAAAATAAATATAAATAATAGAAAAATTAAATAAACATATATTTAAATAGTTAATAATATAAGTAAATCTTAAATAAAATGAATAATATAAAAAGATACATAAATATATTTTAAAATAATGGAATATATTAAAAAAAATATATAAATAAAATAAATAATAAAAATAAATGTAAAATAAAAGAAATAATGAAACAAAATATGATTTATTAATAAAGAAGATAAATAAATATCAAAGTGAATATTACAAGTAAATAAAATAAATAATAATAAATAATAAATAAATAATAATAAAAAAAGTAAATAAATAAATAAATATTAAAATCATTTTAGCATCACTGTGCTATTATCACTGTTTTAATATGTAATGCTTATTTGTCTGTAATAAGTATAGTTTATTTTCAATTTGTTATGCTTTTGTTCATGAAATAACAAATAACTATAACTAATATTATTATTAACAATTACTTTCGCACCACTGTGCAGTGTCTAGTGTTGGTCTCCTGGAATTTTAAATTGTTTTAATGCATACGCAGAGCAGCAGAGAGCAGCCACGCCCAGCGCCCGCCCATAACCCACTCGAGATGATGTCGTCAATGTCCCAGCTCGCCTACCAGTTGCTGCTCCCAGTTGCAGGGATTCCAGTTGAGTGTTGTCCAGTTGCCCAGTTGAGCAGTTGCCCAGTTGAGAGTTGAACAGTTGCCCGGCTTGCCCCTATTCGGTGGCACTTCAAGGATCAATCAATTTTTTAGCACGACTCGAACTGATGAAGTGCTGCCGCTGGGAAATGGGAGCTGGAAGCTGGGATCTAGGAGCTGAGAGCTGGCAGCCTGTTTAATATTCAGCGAATGGCATTGCCAAGCGCGACAAGGAACTGCACCAATTTGGAGTTGGCTAGCTGGATAAACTGGCTGGCTGGCTGTCTGGCTGTCTGCCTTGACTGGATGCACTGCATCGCTCATCGATGCAGTTCATAAATTTGTAAAACGCTCAGCGGCAAAACAAACAAGCTGCCAGCTCGAGGGCCACCGCAAATTTATTCATTGCAACCGCGACACACACACGCATGCCATCAATTTTTATTTTAGAATCCGCGGCAGGCAGGTGCAAAGTGGAGCACCTGAGCAGAGCTGGGCGCGTATTATAATTGGATTACACGCAGTTGGACAGAGATCGGACCAAGGACCTTGCACAACTATTGAAAGAGCGCGCAGCTTCTGCAGAGTGTTGTGTCTGCTGCTGCTCTGCGTGTGTGTGTGTGTGTGTGTGTGTGTGTGTGTGTGTGTGTGTGTGTGTGTGCGAGAGTCTGGTCTCTTGTCTCTGGCCTGGTCTGGCATTTTTAACGAGCGCAGCGTCTGAACTGCAGTCATTTGCAGTCTCGACTGGGGCGGCTTCTCTTAAATGACAATGGGCGGCACCCAAGAGGCCAAAAGGGAGTGGGGAATTGCCGCTGCTGCTGCGCCATAAAACGGTTAAAAGTGAGCCAGTTTGTGCGCTTAAAACGCAGCTGCGTTAAGTGCTGCCCCTGCCCCGCTGCCCCTCTCTCTACCACGTTGTCCCATTGTCCTTTGCTCGCTGCCTTAATCCGCACTTAACCTTGAGCTTTAACTCCTTGAGTTCTCTAGTGCTGTTTCGCCGTGGAGAGTTCATAAAACGCACAGCATACCCTGTATTTCTAGCTCTTCCATTGATAAGCTTGCTTTGCTCCAACTGCTCGAATCTGTCTCATTTGCTCGCAATCCAAACGACTTTTCCTTGAGTCGGAATGTTCCTGCTGCTCAGCAGTAAAATCAGGAATCTTATCGCCTGGACGGCAACACCGCTGTACTGTCTGATCTATGGACGGGATAAGGAGCTGAGCTTCTGGATACAGCCGGTGCGTTATCTGCTGAGCTTCCTGCTCGGTGTGCTGTTGGCCTACTTGATGTGGCTGCTCGTCTCGGTCAGCTGCAACCTGCAGTTCCTGGCCAAGGACTTGCTGGTGGAGGTGCCCGTGCTAATGATCTTCCTGCTGCTCAATGGAGTCTCCTTTGTGCTCAGTCGCAATGTGCGTGCGGTGACGTTGCTGATCTTCGTCTCCTTGGCCGGGAAGGCGGGAAGAAGTTATCTGCGTGCGGTCGCCTTTGGCATGGTGATAGCCGGGCCCATTGACAATCTGGTGAGGAATGCCGGCGAGGTGGCCCGTGTGTTTGCCTGCTCCACGCTGCTCACCTACAATGTGACCAAGACACAGCTGGATCTGATGGCAAGGCCATTTGCCAGCACACTGCAGCACATGAGGGGGGACCTGGACGACATGCACGACACCTTCAAGGATCTGCAAGCGTTCCTCGCTGATCTCAAGTATGGCCTGGAGAGCAAAGACTCTGAGCAGGCCACATTCGACTTTATCAAGCGCCGACGTGCTGGCCACCCAGCTGAGCACTCTGCTCCTCATGCAAAGCTACCCAGCGCTGACGAGGCCCAGCAGCAGTTTGTCCACAATATGGGAAGTCGCTGCCAGCATCAGCTGAACCGGGGCCATCAAGTCTGTGAGGAGGTATTTGGCCAGGGCTTTCGCAAGTGCGCCACGAACTTTCCCAACTGGCTGGCCAACGCCATTTGCTGGCCATATCGCATTGACATCATATGCAAGGTGAACATGTTTGGCAACCCGCAGAAGGTCTGCGATGCCTCCCAGGTGGGTTGCTCAACTCTGCAGCAGATAACACTCTCTCAATTGTACTTCCTCCCTATGCGAAGGTGGTGGCATCCGACTTTGGCCAGACCTATGTGAGTCTGCTGCGGACTGAGCAGGAGCTCTATGGCAACAGCTCCAGCATGGAGATAACCTACAGCACACAGAAGACCTCGGCCGCTGCGCAGTTGATCAGCGCCCAAAGGACATCGGAGGAGTTTCTGAAGGACTTCGAGCGCCGCCGGAGAATATTCCAAACGCTCACGACAATCATTGACAAACTGATGTGTCTCTCCATTCTGTATGTCGTTTGGTCAGCGGTGGCTTATCAGTGGAAGTATCGCTGCAACGTGGACTTTGATAACATTTACATAACGGATTACTTCAAGCACCTGGATGTCCGTCGCAAGAACGCTAACAAACGATCCGTTCTGCCGCTGCAGAGCCTGGAGAAGTCGCGCACTGTGGACGTGGATCAGATCTGCAGCCACACCATCGCCGAGTCCAGCATAGAGATCTACCACATAGTGCAACTGTCGCTGGAGTTGATATCGACGCTGATCTTCATATTTCTGGATTATATGGTTGTGAATCTGTTGCGTGTGCTCAACTCGCGATCCTTGGTCTCCTTCCGCACGGGGGGCGAGCACGAGATACGCTATCGTGTGAGTCAGGATCTTCTTGATAAGTTTCTAATTGTGTTCCCCCCTTTAATGCTTCCCCCCTTCGCAGATCAATGGCACCGGGCTAATGTCGCGCCTTCTGCGCACAACCATGAAGAATTTCAATATACACGAACGGGTTGCCACCTCGCTGAGCAATGAGGAGTGTCTGCCCGTCGCGCATGCCCTGCCACGCAGCTTCTATATGAAGTTGATATTGATCTACTCAATTATCATACTGCTGATCTATCAGAGCACCTCCACATCCCGCCTGCGCCGCGTCATCTGCAGCCACTTCTACTACAAGCGGGAAAAGCAACGCGTCCTCTTCCTCTACGGCTCCATGCTGCGCAATCGCGCCACCTACCTCAGCGATGTGCGGCAGGCGGCCGACGAGAACATGACCATCCGACACATGCAGGGCAAGATCAACATATTCCTCAATCTGCGCCTCTCCTACCCCAAGCAGTTTGGCTGGCTGCGCAAGTTCAGCTGCGCCAAACGCAGCTGCCTCATCTGCAGCGCTCTCGAGGATGACGCGTTCATCACCTGCGCAGAGTGCCAGTTCCCCTTCTGCAGCGATTGCAGCCGGGAGATGAACTACGTGTGTGTCTTCTGTAACCAACTGATGCCGCATTAGTGTTAAATCAAATAGAATTTATATAAATAAGTGTACACTTAATTGAATGTAAACTAAACTATTGAGAGCGTATTACGCTTGCGATTGCTACTTAGTTCCTTAAACAGAAAAGGACGAGGAATATGCATTAGGTTACTAATTGAATGAGTGATTAATGATGGAGTTTCTTAGTGAAAATCATTTATTTATTGCAATATCATTGTTTTATTAAATAAAGAAAACAATTGAATATTTATTAATTTGTTATTATTAGTAAATGTCAAAAACATTGTCATTTTTATTGTCATTGCCATTGTCATTGTCGTTGTCATTGTCATTGTCATTAATATTAACATTAACATTAGCATTAATACTAAGATTAACATTTAGATTAACATTAAGATTGACATTAAGATTAACATTTGCAGTTAGATTTACATTAACATTTACAATAAAACTGTAATTGTTATTATCATTAACATTATCATTATCATTATCATTATTATTATCATTATCAGTGTCATTAACTTTGTCGTTGTCGTTGTCATTGTTATTATCATTGTCATTGTCATTATCATTGTCATTGTCATTGTCATTAATATTAACATTAACATTAGCATTAATATTAAGATTCAAATTAAGTTTAATATTAATATTAAGATTAACATTTACATTTAGATTTACATTAACATTAACATTATCATTATCATTATCATTGTTATTATCATTATCATTATCATTATCATTATCATTATCATTATCCTTATCATTATCATTAGCATAAGCATTAACATAAGGATTACGATTAAGATAAATACTAAGATTAACATTCAGATTAACATTAAGATTAACATTTACATTTAGATTTATATTATCATCATTATCATTATTATTATCATTATAATTATCATTATCATTATCATTCTTATTATCATTATTATTATCATTATTATCACGTTAAGAGTATCATTATCATTATCATTGTTATTATCATTATAATTATCATTATTGTTATCATTATCATTATAATCATCATTATAATTATCATTATCATTATCATGGTTTTTATCATTCACATTATCATTATAATTATCATTATCATTACCATTATCATTATCATTATCATTAGCATTGTTATTATCATTATCATTCTCATTATCATTATCATTAGCATTAGCATTAACATAAGGATTACTATTAAGATTAACATTAATTTTAACATTTACATTTAGATTTACATTATTATCATTATAATTATTATTATAATTATTATAGTTATAATTATCATTATAATTATTATTATCATTATCATTATCATCGTTATTATCATTCACATTATCATTATC